>MJUU01014472.1:121399-133474 GCA_002080025.1 Modiolus philippinarum | reverse complement strand
ATATATATATATATATATATGTTCATTTTGGACAAGAGATCCTTAGTGTTAATAATATTATGTATAATTTTCCTCGTTTATTTCAAAAGGTCTTTTGTGTTTAATCGTTTCATTTTGGATATTTACATTTTTTAGCAGATTTAAAAGACTGTCACTAAAGGCAGCCTTAAGCTGACTTAATTGAGAAATCCAATTCCTTTTATCATTTAGAGAGTTGAAAATTTCAATAGAGGACCAGAAAGTATTTCTATCTGTATCCCATATATCTTTTACCTTCTTAAAGCCACTTTTTGAAAAATTTTCGAAATATAATGCTCGTCCTTTAAATTTTAGAATATGATTACCAAAAAGATTGCATTTAAAATTTCAGTAAATATTCGTAAACTATATAAAACATATCCCTTAATCAAATGGCTACATATAGATTTATCAGCTCAATTTATAGCTGAAATGTATACCTCTGAAATGTCTAAAAAATATTTATCTGATGTTTATTTCATATGAAAGCTAAACAATAATCATGTTCTCACAGCTCCCTGTATATTGCTGAAAAATACTGAATTTGGCCTGGTTTTCAAAGCCTGATTTCAGGAAAAGATGACATGTCATTTTTTATTTATTTTTTTTTTGAACATACAAAATATCTTAAAAAAAATCTGTCTGATATTTTCATTAGGCTTGAACTACCTTAAAGCCGTCAAAAGTAAAACAAACCAGAAAATAGGCCCGGGGAATATATGGTCATCATTAAAACATATTTTTAAGTCTAGAAAATTTGGTTAAAACAAGATGTTGACATACTCACTTTTAATGGCTGCAAACCGTAATTCCGAATAATGACCTTGACCGTGACCGGAGATGGCGGAGGAATTGTGAGAGATCTTTTTTGGGCATAATGCTAATTTTTTACTATCAGAAATACATTTTGTCTATGTATTATGGTTTTCTACAAGGCAGTAAAATACATAAGCAATGAAGGGATATGGAGTAAATGCACATGAGACAAAGTCCCTACAAATACATGGTAAAAAGCAATAGAACAACGCTTTAATTGTTTTTCTTCATCTTTAATTTACCATGATGCCTTCAAAAATGAGCTATTCCAATACCTCATGGTAAGTTTAAGACGGCCCCTAGCACTGGTTTTAGTGGAATTCATTGCTTGATGTCGAGCAACGCTACATCCATGTTTATTCTGGCCATGGATGCGGGATGTATGAATTTTAATGAAATCTGTGTATTTTTTGTTGAGTAGTATATATTCATTGATAGTTTCCATATGATTTGTGCCAAAAATAAATGTAGGTTTTCATGTTAAGTCTGATTTTTGAGAATATCATCGGTGTTGAGCTCAATTAAGATGATACTGAATACAGTATGACTCTAAGGCATTTATATAATGTTTAAGTCCTAATTCTGAAATTAAAACTAAGCTAAGTATATAACAAATGGCTAACTTAAAATTTCCTATAGTTGCTGGAAATAATTCAGCAATATTTTGAAAAAAGAATTATAACTATGTATAAAAATCACAAAAAACCCCCGAAATAACTGTTGAACATTGAAAAAGTCATTGAAAATCATCTAATAGCATGACCGCAAGGGTTTCCATTATTACGAAAGGGTCACTATAGTAGTTGCCAAATTTACAAGACAAATCAGTAGGTGAATCCGTTATTTTCATTCATTTAAGAAAGGTGGAAGCTGTTTTTGAATTGCTCTTCATTAGGGATGATTCATGACGGGAACCAGATTGGATAGTGGTGAAATAAAACCAATACCGGATGATCCTGAATTTCTGCATTTTTTGTTACATTTACGAAATTTTTTTTAAATATTATTATCTAAGACTTAATAGACCCTAAAATTTTCCAAAAATTCAATCTTCCTTAAATTACCAGTATGAAACAAATATGGTTTAACATACTTCAAGAAAATAATTGGAAAAGTTTTTTATTCATAGGTCACAAAACACCCTATTCTAGGAGTGTTAAAGTATGTTAATAAATGACCACAAGGCATATATTGCTGTACTTTATACCAATAAGAATTGACATGAAATTGCCCTAAATTGCTGAAATGCTTCACGGAAAGTTGAAGACTTATATTCAAGCTTATAATGATCATCGGAATCCAATAAGTGTTGATTTGCAGTACAAAAGAAATCATATTGTCAAAACATTGCTGAAAAGACAGCTTAATTTAATTTCTTCTAAATGAAAAACCTATACTCAATTTCCACAAATAACGGGTAAATGAAAGATGCTCCACATATATGACTTATATCAAATATAATTAAAATTCAACGTACTGTTTTACACAAAATTATGAAACTGTCCAAAAATCTTTATACTCCTTACAGCTAAACGTTAAGTAGAAAGAATAGTGTGACGGGTGTCGCTAGCGGGGAAGGACATGCTTACCCTTCCGGAGCACCATATGTCACTCCCGGTTTTCATAGGAGTTCACACTATAAGTGCCTTAGTTTTTAATGTCGTCTTTTTATTTCCGTGCATTGTAGCTGTCTCACGTCCTTGTTTTGTCTTTGTTTTTCTCTGTTGCCGTATTTGCCATGTCTTTGGATTTCGATTTTTGTAGTCTTCGCTTCCCTTGTTCTTTCGGTATTCTACTGCCGTTGTTTCCCCCTTACCAAAAATATGACTTTCATCGATGTTAAAATGCATAACAGGAAATACCTACAATGACTGAAAATTATAAAAACATTCCTGAATCTGCCAGAGAATTACGCAGGAAAAACGCGTATAAGACAAAAGACAAACGGTGACAACGATTGGAACTCGGGACAGCCGGACTTGGTACCGGCACTAGCAAAAGCTAGTGGTAGGGTTAAACCGGTGCATGGGTACCCAAACCTCCCCTTTATCTGTCCCGTTTCCCTAGAGTATAAAAACATGCGAATAAAACCCAACATATCCTAATGAAGGCATTATGAGGTAAGGTGTTATCTTTAGGTGGAAGTTAACGGTTTTTCGTCCCAAATGGTCGTTTGAAAGTGTCTGACTTGTCCAATTCATTTTGTTTGACATCGATGTATTTTTTTTCAGACGATAGCAACGTTTTTTGAAGCCTTGTCAACAGGTATAAACACATACTTTTTACCAAGATCCTTCAATTTTGACTTAATTCTATTAACAGACAGCTTAGGAGGTAACGCAACATAATTATCTTTGCAAAAATTTATATTATTGGTGACATTGGAAATAATTTTATGTTTAAACAAATTTAGAGAATGCCTGCCTGCCTGCACTTTCTAGTTTGCACTATTTTCTAAAATATTTTCTTGCAATAAATCTTGTTATCCATGGTAGGGATATGTTTTTATTTTCCATTCGATACAAGTATTTAGTTTCCATTCTATGTTATACCTCATAGATATAATATTTTCTTCAGAGTAAAGGTTACTTGTTTGTCTTGGTGTTTTTTGGAACAGTGTTGGCACAACGTCCTGAACGTACAACATCCCGACCCGACGGAAATTCTCCATCTACATCTCCACGTTCAAAAGGAGGTCCTCCATCTCCTACTTCAGTTTCTGGACTACCATGTAACCAAACAGGTACTGAGACAATAGGACCACTATTGAAAAGTCCCCGAAAATGTCCGAAATATCCACGGTATGTTTTTTGAACGTTACTTTTTCTATTATGTTATCGAATTAACACATTATGCTTGAATAGTCAAATGAAAAACTGACCGAAATATAAAAGTTTTAAATACAAACATATAATTAGCAAATAATGCAATAAATCTGGACAGGGCAAAACTAGGAAACCAAACACAGACAAAAACTGTCGTAGTAATGGCACCTAATAAATATCATATCCCTAGAACAGGCTGCTTTGGTATTAACATTGATTTTTGATAGGGTCTTTGCATTTAAACTAAACACATTCTAATTTCTAAAATATGTATTGCATGGACACGGGCTATGTATTCCGGTATATGCATGGAATCATTATGCTAACCTCCTCACAGGAAGGGATTTGGATGGAAGCTGTATACTGAGCGTACATAACTTAATTTGTCAGTTGGTAATGGGCCTGGAGCTGGCATGTCAGTTAACTGCTAGTAGTATCTTGTGATTTCATGTTTATGTCCGTATATTTAGTTCTTTCAATTTCATTTTTCACAATTGACTCAGTCCTGTTGCCAACTGAATTTTACTGTTGTTACGAATTTTTTTTATTTATCACATTGGCTATAGGGGGAAGGTTTTGGCGAAATAAAACTATTTTAACCCCTTCGCAGCAGGTTTGCGCCTGTCCTAAGTCAGAAAATTTATCAAGCCTTTGTGTGTCTTGTCTTTTTTCTAGTTAGTTTACTTTATGGGATGATGTTTATTTCGCTGAACTTGATTCCTCTTTATTTAGGGCCGACTCCGACCTGCCGTTGGGTGTGGGGTTTCCTCACCGTTCATTGAAGATCTTATGGTGGCTTTGAGTTGTTATTACTCCCCTTTGGGTCGTTGTCTCTTTGACTTATTCCACGTTTCCTTTCTTTTTTCTAACTAGCATATTCAAAGTACCGAGCAGTGTCAATAACTGAGATAACAAAGATGATACCTTTTTCCACTTAATTAATGTTAATTCTCATTGACATATCTATAAATTTCAGTAAAGTCAAGTGTTTGTGGTCCATATCTTTCCCAACAAACCATTGAAAGGTTTAGCATTCAAACGAGCAATTTTGGTTTGGACAGACGTCATTTTACTGGGGTACAAAGCAACCGGTTGAAAAAAGGTCTTAACTCATTTTTGACTGATTTAATTGGTTGAACCTAAGCTTCTTGTCGGGTCAAACAGCCCAGGAAATATAAGCCAAATCTGTCAAAGGTTTGTGGGGAAGGATATGGACCTAAAACAATTAAGTTGGGAAGATGGGATTTCATAGTGATAACACCTTGAGTGCCAAAGTACTGAATGCCACGTTTCGTGTCTCTTTACTTTACCACATCCCTTGTTCTTTTGCTATTCTAATGTTGTTTTGTAATTGCAGAATTGTAGTGAACTTCAAAAAGTCATACATCCAATATTTTGATATTTTGTCCGATTTGCTGGCTTAAAGGCCCTGTCACACTATAACCTTCTGGCCAACGTGTGTCGACGTTCGCGAATTTTTGAAAGAACGTTGGCACACGCCTACGAAATTGAAGAAATTCTCTTGTTGGACACATTCATAACGTCAGGCTAAGGACCTACAACGCACTGAAAACTTATTCATAACTAGCCTGCAACGCTCACAAAGCGAGTAACAACGTATGACGACGTTTCAAAGGCGTTTTACTAGCGTACTAAGGGTATAACGAACGCACCCATAAAGGTCTTCCAACATTCAGAGAACGTCTATTTAGCGTTTTGACAATCTTTCGTCAGATCAGTTAGTAGCTTTTTTACATTCCTTTTGATATTTGTCTTGTTTTTTTTTACCATTTTTGAAATAATAATGCATCGGCTAATACGTAACTCCTTAGTTACAAAGACGCTCGGTTTGCATTCTTTACACTTTTCAACCTATTGAAAAGTTGAAATCATCACGGTTGTCGTAAAGTTTTGTTTTCAGATGTCCAGAGTTGTCAATGTAGAGGTTTCGAGAAACTACTACATATCGCACACATTGCGTGCAAAACGTACCTCTAGCGTTCGTCTAACGCGTCCATAATTTATCAACAACACGTTGGCGAATGTCGTGAAATTTTGAGCATGTTCAAAATTTTCCGATGCACCGAACGTTCAACAACGCACGCCAACGTGTGTCGACGCGTATGTAACGTGTTAAGAACGTGTCCCTAACTTATACATTGCACACTAGCGTGTACGATAATATTTCTACACGTCGACACACGTTGGTGCTGTGCATTATAGTGTGACAGGGATAAAAAAATATACATAGGAAATTGTTTGAGTATTAAATTACGCAACTCATAGGAGTTCACACTATAAGTGCCCGGGCCCCCCTTAGGTTAGAAAATATTTAAAATTCCTAGGGGTTTTTGAAAAAAAATGGGTTCCGGGCCCCCCTTTTGAAAAAAATATGGGTCGGGCCCCCTCTTAGCAGAAAGTCTGGATCCGCCACTGGAAAATATCAGTCCTCTCTCGTCAATAAAACCTCTTTATTGCTATTTTTCACAGAATATTTATGGAGTACGTGCACTTGACATTTTGTCTATTATACAGTGCAAGTATCAGTTGAGTCCGTATCAAAAAGACAATGTTATTGTTCTCAGTTACCGATAAATAAGAAAAGGATTAACTGGGCCCAACATAAAATTAAAAAAAATCTATTTTGATTTGCTTTCACTAATAATTTTTTTGTCAGAATTAATTTGTAATTTTCACAAACCAGCCAGTCGTATGACACAAATGAGCACATACAAGAGGAAAAAGAGCAGCAGAAAACCGAAGGAAAAGGGGAAGCTATGATCACAAAAACTGAGGTCCAAAGAAATGACAAAAACGGCAACAGAAAAAAACAAAGAAAAAAACTCAGTGAAAATTCCCAAGAAAGCCGGGACTGACGTCAGGTGCTCCGGAAGGGTAAGCATGTTCTGCTCCGCTAGCGTCACCCAATATGTTACTATACCAAGCATCCCATATTATAGAAAGAGTCTGGACTACGGCGCACAGATCGGTAATAGTAATTCCGAAGAAAAACGGGAAAATACAAAATCTAAAAAAAAAAACAGAAAAAATATAGACAAAACCAATAAACAACAACACCACACTGCAGCCCTATATTTATGAATTATCAGCTGCTTTTGAAGAGTAAGCATGGTCTGGTTAATGCTATGCTTAGCAACCGTCACAATGCCAATGATAAGTCCCGTTTTGTGGGTCAGTATTTTTCATGTCGGTAGTAAACTCAAAAGTGTCTATTCTCAATATTAAAATAGAACATTTTAACGATCTGTAAAATCATGGTGAAATGTCTTAGTGACAAATGCAACAGTGATTGAACATAGCCTTGGTGTATAAAAAAATTGAGATAGTAATGAGGCCCTGTTAACTGTACAAACTACAGGCACAAGAACAGCGAAGGAGTTTTGAAATATACTGATTGCTAGTAAATTCCAAAAATACTTAAGCACTCTATCCAGCGCCACAGACATATCCTTAGGAAAAGCTATAAATTTTCGATCAATTTATCACGAAATAATAACAAAAAATGAATTAACTTCGGCTCTCACTTCTTTTACTTTTCATATTAGCATGTTAAACTATTAAGATGAATTGTTCTTTAGAATACCGATGCAAAATAACATAATACCGAGGTTGCCGTTAAATGATGAAAATTCATGTAGTTCCTGAAGATCCCTTTGCGAAAGATGCTCCTTCTTAATAAACTAGCCAAATCCTTTAATGTCAGTTTCCGTTATATAGATGATGTTCTTTCATTGAACAATCCTCAATTTAAGGACAACCTTCATCTTATATACCCAAATGAACTCGAAATTAACTAAAGAGACCACTGATACACCATCATCAGCATCATACCTGGACCTATACCTCTACATTGACAACTCTGGACGTCTGAAAACAAAACTTTACGACAAGCATGATGATTTCGACTTTTCAATAGTGAACTTCCCGTTTTTGAGCAGTAATATTTCCACTTCTTCGGCATATGGCGTGTACATTTCACAACTCATTCGCTATTGCCGTGCCTGTAGTTTTGTCAACAGAGCGAAATTACTGTCTCAAAAACTTATAAATCATGGGTATGTTCAGTCACTGTTGCAATTGTCACTACAGAAGTTTTACGGTCGTCACCACGATTTGACAGACCATTACAATGTTTCTGTTTCACGAATGAGAACAGATATTTTGGGGTAGATCCAGAGTTTGTTACCGGACTGACTAGCATCGACTGTGACAAAACCGGACTTTTCACTGGCAGTGTGACGGGTGCCACGCGTGGAGCAGATCATGCTTACCCTTCCGGAGCACCTGATGATACCTCAGTTTTTATAGGGGTTCACACTGCTAGTGCTTTAGTTTTGTGGCGTTCTTGTTCATTTTTGTTTATTTGTTTTGTCTTTGTCAAACTGTCTCAATTCGTGTTGCTGTGAATTTCCGTGATGTTGGATTTATGATTTTAGAATATTCCCTTTCCTTTTCTTGCTTCGGTATTCGTTTGCCGATGTGTCTTATTGCTATTCTGACAATAAATGGTCAAACAAAGAGTAGTCTGTTCCTAATCCCGATTATTCCCGTGAAATCGATATGTTTCAGTTTTGCCTTTTCATGAAAAAATTTAATTATCGTCCAATTTATTTTGTAAAGTTTGAATCTCGAGATTAAAATTCCATCGTTCTGATTTTATTTCTTTGTATTCAGTTCTTACCTTTGTTTACCTACAGATTTGTTTAATGAGTCAGAATTTTCAGTTCTTAATCTAAAATTTCCCTTGGTGAGCTTTCTGTTTCGAATTCTTAAGGTTTTGATGCCATCTTCTTTTATCTCAACTTCTGAAGCACAAGGTATAGCAGTTGAGTTCGACGGATTTTCTTTAAGTAAATAGAAAGATGGGTTTTTGTTTCTTCTCGATAAATTGCTTCACTGTAATGAAGATTTTTTTGTTCTGATTATCTTTTTTCTTTTAGTTGCTAGAGAGTTTCTGGCGAATCCTGAACACACAGGAATAAAAAGCGTTACATATAACTTAATACCGACGTTACTGTGAATTTTGATATCATTAGATTTATACATTTTTTACATATGTCGTCTGTGGTTTTCATTAATCTGTAGAATTCGGGTTTTAGTTATATAGGTAGGGTTGTCAACGTGTTTGTATATATCCATGACGGTAATCTATGAACAAATAAGACTTCATCAACTAATTGGTTATTGTACCCGAAAAGATGAGATGAAGATATTTTTTGGTTACTAAGAATGACATTATGATAGACCTACTATTTCTGTATAATGTCTGGATCATCACAATTGTAAGTGTTTTGTATGGTAATTTTGATTTCTGTTCTCTTGTATATGTTATTTTTACTTTTGTCTTTGTCGATGTTTGTGATCAGGTTTGCCGTTGTGATATCTGTTTACAAAGAGATTAATAAATGTTTTTTTCAACCTTCATCTTGGCCTTGGTTATGGGTTTGAGAAATAAACATATGTTCCACGAATTTTAATTGGATTTGTCTTAGGTTAGAAAACGACATAAAATCGGTTTGAGTCACCATTTCTTTTGAAGTATCTATTCATGATCAAGACCATTGTGGTCGACAATGTTACCCATGGTTCCATCTGCTTTTGTATTTTTGCCTCATTGATGTTGGCTTTTGACAATTCTGTTTGATAATTTTGTGATTGTCCCCATGTAAGACGATTGCGTGAAGAAATAAAGGGATAAGAAGTTAATGTACATGGGACAAAATCCCTATAAATACATGATAAGATCTGGTACATACAATAACGCTTTCGTTGTTGTTTTTCATCTTGAAGTCATCATGCGGCCTTCAACAAGAACAAACACTCGTACTTCATAGTAAGTTTAAGACAGTCCCTAGCAGCGGGTTGAGTGCAATTCAATTGCTAAAGTTTAAACAACGCTACATCCATGTATCCTTTTTATCATGGATGTGGGATCGTCAACAAGCATAACATATCGTGCAAAGTACTCTTACAAACACTGTCATCCGTTGCCAATAGAGAATACAACATGTGAACGATCATATGGTAATCATCGAGAGGATTATAAGAAAACTTGGCAGGTAAAATCGGAAGATGCTGGCAATATATTTACAGATGACCGGAAAATAGTTAAAGTTTTACAAAACAAGAAAGCAAAATTTCACAAACTTATTTTGTAAAGATATATAAGACAACCATGTACAATACCTCTAGATTAATGCATGAACATTTCCATATTAGATCATTTTTCTTCCCGAAACGAAAATATCAGCTAGACCATTTGGATGAGGGAATATAACCAGGCTGATATGGGAAGTTCATCTTTATATCTGATTTTACGTACTTAGAACTGATATATTCAAGTTTTCATATGCATTATAGCCGGAAGTTAACAGGTATATCAACATACCTACATGTAGTCTGATATGGCTGATTTATATGATGATAATCCCTAATTGGAAGTTTATCATAAAAAGATTAAGGTATTGGCTTTTAATATCAGCACGGTTATCATACCTCGACCCACATCAGCCCTCAATTGGAGCCCTGGACCGATATTGGAGTCTCGGGATGGAAATGGCCATGTATGAATATATGTCCTTTTCCATCAGCACGGTTATGAATCCGAGAACGCTTCGGGATAATGTTGGTGGAGGGATAAAAACCGTACTGATATGGAAAAGGCTATGTCTTAATCAGTTTATTATATACTTCTAATAGGAGTTATAATCATAACCGGGCTGATATGGCTTTTTCAGAACGGAGCAGGCTGATATGGCCCTAGATTCCGGTAATATTACATATGAAAAACAGAACATATCTTAGCTGAGTATGAAATGAATATATAAATATTACATATCTCCGATTCATCTAGTATTACAATAGCTGGGCTGATATGGCTATACAAAAAAAAACGAAAAAGGCTGATTTGGCCATATTAGATTGGGTCTATTGATATTGACTGTTAACTTCCGACTTTATTTCATTTGTAAACAAAGCATATCTGTTAAGTATAAAAAAGTTTTTATGACTTAATTAATTCATTTTTTACATATTGAAAGATCAGGTGAAACACACACTATGTACCTTGAAATGCAAATATTGTAGGAACATGCCGAAATTTATACACGTTGTTTCTTAATAATGGTAACAATATTTTAACAAAATGGAAGATTTTTGAGCTCTGATTTTCGATTTTCCAAAAAAATAAACCACGAAAATGCAAAATGGTTAAAACAATAAAAATTTAACCATTGGTACTCCGAACTGTTCGACATTGACAAGATTGACTGATTTCGGTTACTCTATACAACATTTATGCAATCAGACCAATGAAGGCGATTCTGTGACCTTTTTCTCGTACACTTTCAATCAAAATTGAAGCTGCTGCTTCATTTTTTACGAAAATCAGCTTGTTGTATAAATACATGAGGAATTGATAAATTTCAGCCTCTCAAGTAACAAATAACAAAATACCAACGTTACTGTGAATTTTGTTTCTGCATATCCGCATTTCGACAAATTATGTCTCTTCAGTGCTGATCAAATCAAAACATTTGGAAGACCATAAATCGAAATATGTGTACAAACTGATAGAGAAGAGATAACCAATAAAGTCTAAATAGAAAAGCCAAATCAGCTAAGGACAGAGCTATGCAAGAGGAAGAAACTCCTTAGTTTTAAACAAATTTTCTTAAGTTTGGATATAGTATGTTTCCAAATAAAATCGGTTTTCCGGTCAGCACCAAAATACTAGCTACTGGGTTGGTGAATACCCTCGTGGACTTACAGAGGTATCGGCCCAGTGGTAACAAGTTACTAAATACCGAAGTTATGTGAATTTTGTTTCTGCATATGCGCATTTCGACAGCTTCAAGAAGAAGGTCGGCATGAAAAAGTGGTGCGTTTCCCCTGATGTTCAGTTTAGTTAACTTGGATTCCATTGTTACTTTATCAAATTTCAATATATACTTTTGATAATTAATATACATAATTCCTCCGGAATATTTTAGTCATTATGTGAAATGCAAGAAGATTACAGTAATTACATTTAATTTAGTAATACGTATTTACATAAAGATTTGGTAGTTTAATGTAACATAATTTTATTTACAATAAAATGATAAGAAGACTAAAGAAGAGACAACAAAAAATTAATAAAATTTAAAACTGAGATGCTTATTTTCACCTTTTTTACGATTTTCTAAACATCCAATGAAATTCATTTCATGTGCATTTGATGGGTACCTCCGCAGTGTCTGTTTTAAAATGAACGAATCTATTACTCCTGTTTTTCTCCGAAACACCGTGTAAATTATGTGTCTATCTATGGAGATCGTGTTTTCCAACAGACAATAGGGATTCCTATGGGAACAAACTGTGCGCCGCTTTTAGCTGACCTTTTCCTTTACTCGTA
>MJUU01014472.1:96830-121203 GCA_002080025.1 Modiolus philippinarum | reverse complement strand
CTTCGTACCTAGATCTTTTATTGTATATTGACGAAGATGGACGTTTGAAATCTAAGCTATATGACAAACGTGATGATTTTAATTTCCCCATTGTGAACTTTCCCTTTCGTAGCAGCAATATACCTACCTTTCCAGCCTATGGAGTGTACATTTCACAGTTGAATCGTTACTGTCGAGCTTGTAGTTTGTACAGTGATTTTTTTTAACAGAGCAAAAACACTGTCCCAAAAGCTGCTTAGTCAGGGATTTGTTCAACCTTTGTTAATTTCATCCCTCAAGAAATTCTATGGCCTTCACCATAGCATCATTGAAAGATATGAGGTGTCAGTATCCCAAATGAAAGTGGACATTTTCAGCTAGATTCACGTCTTCCCGGATTTGACTACCGACATTGACATTTGCCCGGATTGAATCACTCACAGTGTGACGGGTGCTGTTAACAGAGCAGGACATGCTTACCCTTCCGCAGCAGCTGATGTCACTCTCAGTTTCACTGGAGTTCACACTGTGAGTGCCTTTGTTCTGAATGTTGTAATTTCTGGTTCTGGGCTTTGTATCTGTCTAACGTCATTGTTTTTGTGTCTAACGTCATTGTTTCCTGTGTTCTCGTTTTTGCCCTGTCTTTGGACTTCGATTTTTGTGAATTTCGCCCCTTTCTCCCTTCGGTATTCTACTGCCGTTGTTTTAGGAACATCTTTGCAGTGTACTTTTGTGGAATGTCCTGTCCCTACCACATCTGCTTATTTGAATTAGTAATTATCATGTTTACAAATTTTCCAGGAAAAATATTGCAAATTACTTAAGAAAGAATAGGAAAAAAAGAAGAGAAGTGCGCAGAGAGGCTGCAAAAGTGAAAGATGGAAGCACTGAGTTTAAGTGCAGGTTATAATAACTCAAGTTATTTTAGGATGGTCACTCCTCAAGTTTTTGAAATTGCCTCGGCGTTGGGAACTTTCTTACCTTATCTCCCATGATGCATTTGAAAATTTTGCAGACTGACCCCTACATTTCTTTTCAAAATTTGATTGTGTAAATCTGTCACAAGTTGATCAAATTCTTGATATTCCTTTATGTTTTTGAAAGGTGTATGCCTTAATGCAAAGTGAATGAAAAGTATAAAGAACTTTTTAGGAGCTTATATCTCAAAAACGGGCAGAATGATCTATCAATATTTTTTGCTTAAATGATATATAATCGATGGTCTAAAACATAAAAAAAAAAATTAAAACCTTGATATAATAACTTGAGAAGTGACCATCCTTAATGGCAATTAAATGAAATAATTATTAAAATATTCCTTTTGATACTGCAGTTATGTTTTTTATTGAAAGCACGTAAAAATAAGTACTTTTAAGATTTTTATACGTCTACTTACACTGTAATCCATTTTAGCCATATTTTGATTCTATTAGATCAACACTCATTCTCTATTCTTATTTCACCACCGTGACCGAAGTGCGGCGAGCAAATTTCCTTATTTATGTGAATAGCATTAATCTCTATAGATGCGACTCGATTAATTGCCTTATGTACGTCAAAAACAATAAGGCACACATAAACGTAATTAAGGCACTTAATCGAGTCTCATCTATACAAAATAAATGCCATTTAAATAAATAAGGAAATTCTCACTTCGCAGTTCGACCTCAGTGTTCAAGTAATTGAAAAAAAAGATAAGTCTGTTGAAAAGAAGATACTGAAATTTACCCCATTTCTTTCTTTTTCATATCAATCATATTCTGATATAAAGGAACTCATTCATTTCATTTCATTCCATTAGCATTTCATTATTTTCTATTTCGCAATGTTTATTTCAAATTCGCAGCAGCCGATACAGTGTGGTGCCATTGGGTAAAAATTTTACATTTTATATTAAAATAATTTTTTTAGCTATTTTAAGTAGATCCAAGCATACATCAAGATTGCAGTAGATAAAAATATACCTGTAATGTCATCAAGTATGAGATTTATTTCTATCCGCACCAAACAGGCGGAAACGTTCGATAAAACTCGTTTTGCCTCTGTTTCTAAGCCTCATACAATTAAATCTAAATTTTGAAGGTACACTGTTAAGTTTAATTATGACGTTACTGCAAACTAGCATGGAAATTTAAGTAATCCCGAGTAAGAATCCTTTCGTTTATAATTTCAAATGTGACTTTATACACGTATTTTTGAGGATAATGTCTTGATGTGGACATAATAAAAATTGGATTAAGAAATCACATATTTCCCTGAAAAAAATTTAGTTATGTAACATATCATGCAAACACTACATGCAATCGAACTTTGCAATCGTAACGGATTCTAATACTAGTCAAAGGAGTGTCAAAGTTGTGTTATAGTTTTGTATTAAAACTTACGTATAGATCAAGGCATGTCACTGCACAGTAGTGAGAGGTATTCGCTGGTCAATTTTGAAAAAGATAAGGCTTCCCATAAATGTAATTTTTTGTAAGAAAACTGAAAAAAAGTAAATTTAGCGAAAAAAAATGATAGGTTGATGATTGGAATTGAATTTTATGAAAATTTGTCAAAATAATGCTAAAGTTCGATGTATTTAATGAAACTATCAAAGCAGATATGGCGGTTAGTATGTAAAAGTTTATAATGCTTTTCAATGAATAAAACCAGAAAAATCCGAAAAAAACATAATCGTACTGTTACAAGTGAAATATGAAAGCCAATGGTAGTATATTAAAATTAAAAATGGGAAAAACATGTGAAACTTGGTTGATCAAATCAAGAATACTAGCTACAAAAGAGCTTTTAAAGAAAAAAGATCCTTTATACTTTATGATTAAGAACAGCAATACAACTGTTGTTCAATGGTTTTGTTTTATAATATTTTTGTAGATACTTTGACTCATGTGTTCCATATCTCATCATTATTAATTTACTCGACGACATGGTATTCAATATGGATACCCTGTGTACTTTGCTGACAACAACAATAGAATACATACAGAATAACAGCAACAACAAAATATTAATCACAACTGTCCAGTCCAGAGACAATAATGAAAACAAGAGGAAAGAAACAGAAAAAAAAACACACGAGACAACAAAGAAAAAGATACAAAAACATGAGGTGCAACATATTCAAAACTTTATTACTAACACGGTATACTTCTATTAAAACAGAGTGGGACACCAGGTGCTTTTGCAGGGAATACCAATCCTGCTTCGTGTATTGTACCTGTCACACTGCGGGGAGAAATAAAATTCTTAATTAATTGCTTCAAATTTAGGTGGATTTATTTTGATGCAGATACTTATGAATTCTTAATCATTTCTCAAATGCTTTCAGGAAAAAGGGTTCGGTATCCAGACCACCTGCAATTCCAGTGTTTCCACCTTATACATGTACATTTACATGGCATTATTATAAATTTCCAAAGTGTGTAGTCTATCAAGGAGAGATATGCCATGTTTTGTGGTTTTGGAGAATCCGAGGATGTTATTATAAGAGTTGCAAGTAAGTACATGATTCCAATCAAATGCAAAGAAATGAAGTGTCGAGCTAAGACAAGGTAACGTTACTGGTTTTATGATATCTTTGTTTTATAACTTTAGGTAGTTCTAGCGACTTATAATTGTGGGGTAGATTTTCTATTTTCTTTTCATGATCCATAGTTAATTGAACGCACTATAAAATTGTAGTAAAAAATCAATATGGCACCGACCTCGTTTTTCCAGAAGAAGCTTCCGAAGTAGCAAGAATCTGACCGTTCAATATTGTCTATATAGAGAGAAAATGATTAGCTGCAGAACCGTAGATTGTATGGTCCTTGTGCTAATTTTCTGATAGTTGCGGACCACAGAGCCACGGATTGTCCCCTATATTAAACTTTCGACTTTGCGACACGAATTGTGTCGCTCGTTTCTGGGAGTGTTTTCACAATCGGACGCCAAGAACGCGTACCAAATTGTGTTCATTTCGTTTCCTCAAGCATTTTTTTATACTTACAACATTTAATTATGCAAGATGAGTGATAATTTTCTATCTATAAAGGAAATTGTCCGATTATAAGTGTAATCCCGTCTACTTATGTGGCCATTTTGAATATCGCTGTCACATGAAATTTCGAGAGGCGGAAATAAATGCCAAGTCATGTACGGAACGGATATCTCAAAATTCAACAGGAATATTTCTTAAAAGCAGATGAATTGATTATTTGCATTCAAAAAGCTTTGCAATAGTGAGAAAAGTTGATAATCAAGGTAGAGATTGACAAAAGGTTAGTTTTTTCTCTTTTCCCATAGAGTTACATGTTAACGTTTTCAAGGATAATAAAAAATGCAATACNGCAAACGAAGAAACGTAGATTTTGGAATTTTAGGATGTGAGCGCCAACGTAGACCACCGAGATTTTTTACTCACAAATTGGTGAGTAAACAGCCTACAAATCTATGGTAATTTGACGGTGGTCTACGTTGGCGCTCATATTTAATTTTAGACGCGTAGATGACAAAATCGTAGATTTTTGCCGTTCTGTCGGGTTTTCATTAACTTTGACACCTTTAAAATTGAACACTGGAAGTTCATGATGAAAAATAAGTATAAGAATACAAAGAATGGTTGCTATAATTTATTCAAATAGCCCCTGGTTCGTTTTCCGTGCTAAACTAATATGCGAAGAAAAGGGGGGCCAAAAACAGCCTTTATCGTATCTTGTCCTTTCTACTCTTTCTACCTTGCCTTACTAAAAGTTCCTGATAAAATATCATGGAGACTTTTTTCTACAAAACACTTGAAGTCTTAACTTGTCTTAGCCTTAAAAAGAATAAGAAATTCATAAAATGAAAAAAAAAAAAAAAAAAAAAAAAAAAAAAAAAAAAAAAAAAAAAAAAAAAAAAAAAAAAAAAAATGTACAAAAAAATACTAGGAACTATATTCGTATACCACGAGAACAGGAAGAAGATAATAGTGTACTCGTACCTAATAGACATCTTAAATTTGTTGGATCAATAAAATGTTTAAACCGGCCTATTCTCATCATATTTCAACATATGCCAAATTGCAGTCAAATCCATCCAATAGTTTAGCTGATTCTAGCTCTAAAATATACACACCCCTACATGAAATTCATGTCATGTCATTCTCTATTAATTCGTCAATATCTGACACTGACCCTCGACACTAAAATGGCTATAACTTTTTTTAATCTTAATATATCTGAACAAAATAAAAATATATAAAAGTAAAAGCATTGAACTTAATTAAAATCAAAACTTTTTTTTAAAAAAAGAATTGCCTATTAATGTCCATAAATGTTGGTTAAATCTAAATATTTGAAAATAAATGAAAATACTTTTTATTTAATTTTTAAAAAATCATAGAAAATTTGAAATTTCATTAAGGATGCTGGAAAAAATCTGAAAAAATCTTGAAATTATCCATCTTTCCAAAAATTTTACCTATTTGTGCTGCTGAAATACACAAAAGGTAGAAAAAAAAACTTTTTGTTCCACACCTGAGCCTGCCCCAGGCCACCCCGACTATATAACAGCCAATAAAATGCTTGTGTATTTTCTTTAACTACAAGTAATTGAACAAACTGCCTTAAAATTCTGAAATAAAATGATTTTACACTGAGATTTTTAAAGAAAATTTGGAAAAGTCGGACCAAATTGGATTTACAGCTTAAACAATATTTAGTCTGAATTTTGTGCGCAAAAAAATGGATAATCTGAAGTAATATCAAAGTTTCAGATATTAAAGCAACAGAAAATGGCATTAGCATGACTTACCTTAGTGAGAATAAATGTTTGAATGAAGTATTTTAGATAGAAAGTCACCTCTTATGGAGCAATGCAGTATGACAGTACCAGGGTAACACCAAAGGAACAGACTAATGACCCACACATCAATAAAATACCAATGTTACCAGAAACTTGGAAAAAGGTGTCCAACGAAATGAAAGAGACATAATCCGAAACAGCACCATATACAGTCAAGAAAAGATAGACTCCTATTAAGGCAACAGTGAAGCTCACAACTATGGAACGCCGTTCCTGCCTTTTTTGGTATGATTTACTTATATGCTGATACGTTGTCATTATATGCTTATAGTTTATTATGATATGCGGATACTTTGTCTTTATATGCTGATACTTTGTTATTTTATGTTGATACTTCTTCTTTATATGATGATACTTCTTTATTATATGCTGATACTTATTTATAATATGCTGATACTTATTTATTATTCTTTTGAAGTGTATCCCCTCACCAAGACTCTTTTAATTTGACACTTTTTAAAAAGATCTTGAAATAATTAAGAAAATGAAATACCGAAAGTATAATTTAGATTTGGGATAAAATAAATTGATGACATGTTTTTTTTCTAGATTTTTGTGAAGAAAGTATCTAGTGAGTGTATTCAGAAAACAAATGTAAAACATAGGTCACTGACTTTGTTGTTTTGAAAACATTGTGGAATGTTTGCCTATTTTACATAGAATATATCGGGAACAGTCACAGTTTTCATGAACTGAAATAAAAATTGACGCCATTTTTTTTTTAATTTTGTGAAAAGGGTACATTTGTTGTCCTATAAAAATTGAAATGTTAAAATTATTTGGTAACCGAAATTATTTTTAAGGGAAATGTAAAAAAAAACCACTGTTTCATAGTGCGTTCTATATAAATTATCTCCCCTTAATTTTGGCGTAACAATTATTCATTAAAAATCCCATGTGCAGGTTTGCTAAAAAAAAAGAATAAATAAATAAATGAATTGAAGGCAAGAACTTTCACAACAATTAGATGTCCCTTGATAGGCATAATTTTCGTGTCCTATTAAATTTCAACGTACTCAAAGTGGATGTGCTGAATTATTCTCCACACTACCTTAAAGGTTGATGTAAAATGATTTCTCTTGCTTACGCTTTTTCTATCCATATGTAAAATATCAATGATTTTAGGACACTAAAAAACAGATTTCAAAAAATTACATCTACCATGAACTCCTGAGATCAAAAAAGGTTATAATGAGAAAGGATAGAAATATCATCCTGTTTTCCTATACGAGTGCAGCATACATGAAAATTAATGAACAAAATTTCAAATATTCAAAAGTTGTTGTAACATTATTTCAATTATATATCAAATAAATTATGTTATTTGGTTTTCGAAAACTTTGTCAAATCAATGGAAGATGAGGAACTCAGTTTGGTGAAAAATACTTAAGCATTAAATAATCATCTTTTTATTTATGTCAAACTTTTACAACGAAGGTTGCCCAACCAAGACAATTTACTGCTAGGATATTTAATCTTTGGCTATCCCAATTAGCACCTATGTTAATACTGGTACATAGTATGTTCTCCAGTAGTTGAAATCAGGGAACAGAGGTGTTCATTTGCTCCATATCCTTTTGTAAAATATTTAATAGAGGAGTTTGTCTTTTATTGCAGTGTGGAGTTGGTAAAACAATTCCCCGTGGTAGAGATGTATGCTCTTTATTTTTCTTAGATATGGTGTACTCGTACATGAGATAATATCTCATGTGTACACTTTGTTCGATTACTATTATCTAAATTTATGTAAATTCTAAAACCTTAGGATTGACTCCTTCCATCGTAGTTTTGTCCTTAGCTATATTTAATTTTTCTGATTTCGTTTGGTTTTATGCATATAGAACATTTTTTGTAATTATGGATTTCCTTTGTTTGGGTTCTAGTGCTGCTGATGAGGGATTTATTTCCGAAATGGCCATACAGCTCATTGGAATTATTGCAGTTGGAGTTGACATGTGTGTTATGGTCTCATGTTCATTTGCTAAATATCCTTTTGTAAAATATATTGGGTATGGACAGTTAACACAATATTTTTTCTGAGAAATTTTGAAGTATTTCATAACGATTTCCTTATTTAAACTACTATCCCTTCTGGTAACCATTTGCATTCAACCCTACCTGCCTCCCTAAAAATCTCAGAAATATAGTAATTAACCAATGGTCCAATAAACAATTAATTATAAATAATTTCCATGACAATCGATCGATGAATAGATTTTCATAGGGTCCAATGTTCAACTATGTGATGGCCATCTTATTAGGATCTGAACCTGCCATACACAATTTTGATAGAGGGTCAGACTGCTGTGACCAAGAACCTTCTATTTGGCAAAATGGCCATTTAAACTTGCTGAAAAAAAACAAAACAAAAAAACAAAACAAAAAAAAACAAAAAAAAACAAAAAAAAAACAACAAAAAACAAAAAACAAAAACAAAACAAAGCATAGAACTTTAACAAGAAAGCTATTGCTCTGATATTTTATAGGCAGAATACATCTCGCTTCGTTTCGATGGAATAAGAACACTAAGGTACTATCTATACTAACTACTACAAGGACTATTCCTATGCTAAGATATGAATTAATGCTTACCAATTTAACATTACAATACTAAAAAGCTAGAGCTGTCACCGAACCCTGAATCAATATGGCAAGTTTAAATTTAAGTGAGTGTGGACAAAATACAGTTGTGGACAAAATGAAAATCTGGATACAAGTATGGACACCATGATATTCCTCCCCCTTTTTTGCAAATTATTAAAAGACAAATTATCTCCCCTTCAAAATTTCGGACAGCAACCATATTACTTCATACACATCTTCAGGTGGTGTTCTACAAATGTGTAATATTTCACCTTAATCCAAGCAGCCGTTTAGGAGAACATTCCCTGACAAGGTTCGTTTTTCCCTCCCTTTTTCTAGAAAAATATTCAAAGATAAATTATCTCCCCTTTAAAATTTCGGACAGCAACCATATTACTTCATGCAAATCTTCAGGTGGTGTTCTTCAAATGTGTAATATTTAACCTAAATCCAAGTAGCCGTTTAGGAGAATATGCGCTGACAAAGTTCGTTTTCCCCTCTCCTTTTCTAGAAAAATATTCAAAGATGAATTTTCTTCCCTTTAAAATTTCAGACAGCAACCATATTACTTCATGCACATCTTGAGGTAACGTATTACAAATGTGTAACATTTCACCAAAATACAAGCTGTCGCTTAGGCGAACATGCGCTGACAAGGTTGGTCCCCCTTTTTTCCAGAAAATATTCAAAGACGAATTACTTTCCCTTCCTAATGTCGGGTAGCAAAACCATATTTCTTCATTCACATCTTCAGGTTGTGTACTACAAGTGTGTAACATTTCATCATAATCCAAGCAGCTGTTTAGGAGGACATACGCTGACAATGTGCATGGACGGACGGACAAACAGACAGACGGAAGGACAGGATTGATTCCTATATACTTTCCAAATTTTGTTTGCGGGGGGTATAATGAAACTGCACGCGTTGAGCTAACTATAACACATTCGCTACCACTATCCCTATATAAACATTTAATATTGCTTAAATTGATAAATGGTTTAGTAATACAAATGTAATCATCATATCATAATCAAACACTTTCCTTAATTAAATAAAAAAAGACTGATTGATTACATATAATGCCTCCTAATTGTCAAAATGCAGTTTCTTGGGCAAAATATTGAACATTAAAGCAAATTTATATAGCTGCCATCAAAAGACAATGAAACCAAAATGTAAGTGATAGCCCACCAAAGGCGGGCGGAAACATATCATCCAGCTCTCAGAAGACATTCTCCGACAAGCATCAAATGTGCTTAAACACACCAATAAATTTTTGACCACCAAGAGGATACTGATTTAATTTTTCAACCCCCCACAATAAGACCACTTTAAAATTTTAGACCCATCCAACCATCTGATAAATATTGGCTGTACCGTAAGCATTTTGAAAATGTAATTTTTTGCAATACCTGGACCTCAACGGAAAACGGTGTCACTTTTTGTAGTAATTCTAATATTGTTTTTTTTTAAACTGACTCTCCGTACAAAAGTTTTGAACGAATAGCCTTACATATGTACAAACAGTTTTGAAAATAAAGACATATAAAGCTAAACAAATATTGTTTAAAAGGAAAGTATATAAAACAAATCCAGTCAATGCTAAAATAGTAAAATAATATTAAAATTGCACGTCTTGCATATTAATATACAGTTATTCAATGGGTTGGAGGCAATAGACCAGAATGTTTGTCCTGAGGTAATGGGAATGATCAAGTGTTCTATTGCACGAGGCCAACGGCCGAGTACAATAGAACATTTGATCATTTCCATTACCAAAGGACAAATATTCTGGTCTATTGCATTGAAACCAATTCAATAACTGTCATATTACCTAATTAGTCATTTGGGATATTCATGTAAAAATATTTGTTCGCTGGTCAATTTTAAAATAACAATTATTCCTATTAAATGTGATTTTTTGCTAGAAATTTTTAAAGAAGTAATTTAAGCCAAAAAATTAATAGGTTACCGATGAAATTACTGGGATACAAGTGCTTGAAAAAATGGCGGGAAACTGAACTCCTCTGCATTTTTCATAGGTTTAACATGAGGAATGTTCATCAAATAATGAATGTGACAAAATAACACCAATGGAATAATATTTTGTCAGAATGCTCCGAAAAATGTAAAAAATGAAATTATGGAATAAAATCAGGGGCTCACCGGGCAAAACATTATTAAGCCTTTAAATGGATAAAACCAGAGAAATCAGAAAATCTGACAAAAATACATAAACATGACCAGCGAACATCCTTAATGTTCCCCCTAAAAATGTTTTGACTTCATTTACCCTAAAATACAGATGTCCCAATGGTAACCTGAAGATTTCGGTATTTTTTTACCCCTAGATGCTTTGGTTTTTTTGTCTTTTTAACTTGAAAATGGGATGCTGTCTCCTTGAAATTGATTCCATTTCCTTTCTTATTCATATTGATCATTATATAACTTCAAATCACTAAACTTTTCACAATTAGTTAAGTTTATCTTTTAAAATTTAAACATCCTAATCATCATGCTGCTTTGCAATTTGATCTTTTCCACATAACTTCTACACTTTACCAATTTCTTTTAACTTATCTGATCAACTTGAGGTTAATTTCGACTTTATGACATGAAACAAAAGAACGTCGTTATTCCAGTAAATCAGAACTCTGCAGATGACCATTTCGACAATGCATGTCTCTTTAGAACAGACAAAAATTAATTTGGAAGAGCAAAAAAAAAAAAAAGGGAAAAAAGAAAAGAATATTAAAAATAATATTTTCAATGTAACAATTTTCAGTCAAATATCTTGTTTTTCTCAATTGTTGGAAAAATCCTCAAGAAGCAAAAGGCTCTCTTAATAAGCTATATAATACAATAAATCACATTCACCCCTCTGTTTTGATTTGATTAAAGGCCATTGGAGTACTTAGAAATAATCCAATTACAATACTTGGATTAATAATCCAATCAAAATGCTTGGATTAAGGTCAATATGGGGTCAGTGCAATTGACTTCTCAAGGAGACTGTTGCACAGTGTAATAGTACTTTTCTTTATAAATGTTGACAATAGTAAAAAATATATATTTATTTAATAAATAAGATAGAACCTTGTAACCAGTTAATACATTTATTTCTGGACTCGATTTCAGTAATTGACACACTTTAAGTGCTGACAATCTAAATAGCTGTCAGATATAATTGCACAATTGCAAACACAGCAATTCTGTGTTACAAGCATTTTTGACAGTGCTAGAAGTAAGGTCTCTTTTTTTCATCGAAATAAGGGAAGAAAGACAAAGTATCAGCATATAATAAAAAATTATCAGCATATAATAAAGAAGTATCAGCATATGATAAAGCAGTATCAGCATATGATTACAAAGTATCAGCATATAATAACAAACTATCAGCATACAACAAAGAAGTATCAGCATATAATGACGAAAAATCAGCATATAATAAAGAAGTATCAGCATATAATAACACAAAGTATCAGCGTATAACGACAGTATCAGCATACAATAATAAGAGACTATCAGCATACATGTATAATGACAAAGTATCAGCATATAAGTAAATCATACTACATAAGACAGGAACGGCGTTCCATACACAACTATAAACCGAAGAATAATATGCATATCTTCATGAAGACACCCCAGGGATCCATTTATTGATGTGCTGTACAGTAAAGAGTAATGGATGGGAAGGAGAAGAGACAGCTTGCTGATTTCCTGTGAAAAAAAACCTTTAAAAAGGTCCTGTTAAGGGCCACAAAAATGTTCCTAAAAGACATTTGAGTTGTTTTTATCAAACTCCTAAGCACAACAAGTGCATGTACATGAGACTTTAAGCACATATTATACAATCAATCAATCAATAATTAGTCAATCAATCAATCAATCATTCAAACCAACCTTCAAAGAAAAATAATGAATTCCACTGATATGAAGGAATCTTGTGCTGAAATAAATACCTAAGCTCCTTTACCTTCCCCCATCCCACCCCTTCATCTGCATGCACACTGCCATTGTGCACCTTGTGGCATGGTTTTGGTGCAATTTTTGTTGTCAAGCCAAAGCAAACAAATACTAGTAAACCATTGGATAAACAAACATATATACAAGTATAAATACATATACATGCATATTTTCACACTCCTGACACACGGATGTCTTCTTGGGGGTCCTGAAGGGGGGGTACCTTTCACGCAATCACGCTTCAAATGAGACAAAATCACGCTTCACGCTTAACTTTTCCAATTTTTCACGTTTCACGTTTACATTCTGATAACACTTCGCAAAATTTGTTTTTAGCGGCGATACCGTTTAGGNACTTTATGAAATCTGTATGCAAAAACAGTCAACTTTAAGTTTATGAAAGCTTTAAAGTGGTTACTGAGGAAAATATTGTACTAAGATTGAAACTAGACACTGCCTGCCTAAAAAACCTTATTGGCCTGTATAAATTCCTAAATTTGGCAATTCAATCTCTAAAAAAAGGTTGAGGAACAAACAGTTTGCATCAAATGACCTAATTTGTGTACTTTCATCCAAAAATTGAAAAGGGTTGAAAATAAATTGTTTTCTACCATTCCCATTTTCCTACTCTTAGGTCCGAGACCACAATTTTTTTTAACTTTTCCCATAGGGTTACATGTAAAAGAAAATTTTTCTACCATCCCCATTTTCTCACTCTTATGTCGAAGACCACAATTATTTTTTTCACTTTTCCCATAGGGTTACATGTTAACGTTTTCAAGGATTATAAAAAATCCAATGCCGCAAGGTTAATGATTTTTGGTCTATACCAAATTTGTCCTTTGATAATATCATATCCAAATTTCAGAAATTTCTTCCAGCTCTTTTTTCCTTGACAGCCCACAACATAAGGGTACTGAAGTTGATAAGTCCAGAGAGTTCCGAAACTGAACACATTCCTACTCTTTCTACCATATTAAAAGTTCTTGATAAAATATCATGGAGACTTTTTTACCATACATTTGAAGTCTATACTTGCCTTAGCCTTAAAAAAGATTAAGAAATTCATAAAAATGCAAAAGAAAAAAATTAAGAAAAAAATGCACCAAAAATACTAGGAACTATATTCGTATACCACGAGAACAGGAAGAAGAAGATAACTGTGTACTCGTACCAAAATATTTACTTTAGAATATCCATTGCATTTAGTCCCGCGTCCCGAAAAGTCTCGTTACCAATAAGATTGATGTGAGCAAGATGGACGAAGGCGTTTTGACCCCAACGATGACGTTTCTTATGATAATGAGCGGGAAATAAATGTGGAAAGTTGCAGATAAACATTTAAAGAAACGTTTGTTTCCATTGGTTTATTCACTTTTTTAGCTTTTTGGTGCCGTTTACGGCTTGCTATATGGTGGGAGGTCCTCACTGTGTTGAAGACCGTACGGTGACCTCTAGATGCTTTTTGGGGTCGTTTTTACCTGGATATGGGATGTTGTCTCCTTGACATTTACCCCATTTCCTTTTCTTTTTCATATAAATGAGACTGTCCCGCTTGGCGTCCGGTTTTCAAAAAACTCCTACGAACGTGCGACGAAATTCGAGTCGCAAAATCGCAAGTTTTATATAGGGGAAAATCCGTAGCTCTATTGTCCGCCAAATGAGAAAAAAAATAAAACGACCTACAGAGCTACGGTTCCGCAGCTAGCTAATAATCAGCCTAGAACAGAGCTTTGCATAAGCGAGATGCTCCTAAATTTTTCACAATTTTTTATATGAATTCAACGATAGTTTTTGGTTTTGTTTGGTGAAAATGTAGTATAAAGTTTATAAAGGAAATCACTTATTAAATATGAAATAAAAAAAGGGGTCATCGAACATATTTGTGAAAAAGGATCACGAAAATCTGACTTTCCTTTTATCATTTCGATAAAATTATATTCCCTTTATAAATTAATATTTCTTTCAGAAAGCGACATATTTGAACACTTGTAGCTTAATAAAAAATTAAATGCCGAAGATACAATTCTTTGGTTTCTACATATGTTTATGTCTCTTCAGTGCAGATAAAATCTAGATATGTGGAAGACTATATAAAAGATACTTAAAGAGAGCAAAAAATCTATATTATATAAAAAAAAAGCCAAAATGAGCTTAGAACAGAGCTTCGAATGACCGAGATACTCCTTAATTTTTCAACAAATAGATATATAAAATCTGTTTTCGGGTCAGCACCCAATTAGTGACTACTTGGCTGGTGAATACCCTTGGGTACTTACAGTCCACCAGCAGTGGTATCGACCCAGTGGTATAAAATAACTAAATATCAAACCTACTGTAAATTTGGTTTCAGCATATGGCCATTTCGACAATTTATGAAACTTACTTATTTTATTTTATTTTATTTATTTTCAATAACTTATTCAACATCATTTTTACAACATTTTAATGGTTAATTCCATTTTTTATCAGACGCGCAAGATGGATGCACAGTTTTAGGCACCCGAGTCACCCTGATGAAGTCTTTCAAAGGCCAAAAAATATATATTTTTATTATACTTTATGCAAATTTCTTACATTAACCGGTTATTTCATTGGATAACCGGCATTTGTTAATTGTCAGTAACGTCTCATTTGCCACGCCCATCCTTCGCAACATGTGTTAATCGTTAGCAACATGTGTTAATGTCTAAATTAACACCCGCTCCGATCAATGACGTCATCAATGTATACAGATTCTTATGTTCTCGTCACCTTTGTTGTTGACTACAATAATTAAAGCTGTTTTACTTATAAATGTATTCAGTAGTAAAATAAAAGTGACAAATATCATAAGAAAAGGACCTTGTCACAAATTAAATTGCAGTTAAAAGCGATTGATACAATAGAAAAACAGTACGCACTGTTTTCTTTATTTGTTTTTGATGTTGCATAAACAAAAAAAAATATTAATACTAGTAATATTTTCAAACATAACGTACACCGGGGACTTATTGTGTACATTAAGCATTCAGTATAATAAAAATCATAATTCCCTTGGATGAAGGTGTTAGTTCGATTAACACACTCGGTGAAAAATTATCACCCTCGACGTTGTCTCGGGTGATAATTTTTACCTCGTGTGTTAATCTACCCTAACACCTTCATCCAAGGGCATTATGTTTATAATAGTTTGTAAAACACTTCTTGCACTGGTTCTGGCTATTAATATAATATCAAGAAACTGGATTGAATTTTGAATGAATTGATTTGATTTTACCACCGAAGTCTAAATTCGCTTTGATTTTCTGAGCAGAGAAGCACGCCTGGCCTTGCAGTATGAAATTCTGTGTTCCGTATTTGATGGGTAACTGAATATTAAATTTCAGTTTTGGTTTAGAAATTTTGATCAAAATATCTAACAATAGCAGTTCTATTTTACTCCTCTCCATAGTATATTGCATCTATGCATTTAAGGAATTCAGAATATAAGAAAATTCGATTAAATCGGCCATTGATTCACTCCAAAGAATGAATCAATCATCGAGGTATCTCTTCTATTGTTGGCTCAGAATTAATCGGCAAATATTTCGCTACTCTTAGGAAAATTTGTTCAAGATAATCCATTAAAAGATTCGCATACTTGTTCGCGACTTCAATTGCCATTGCAGTGCTCTTTGTTTACCGTTATATGTTCTGTAGAAGTGAAACGTATTTTCCTCGCGATCAATTGTCTTACACTTTCCTGTGACGACTACTCTCGTCATGCTACCTGGGCTGGTATTAATGTCCACCACAGCCCTCTTTACATCCGGATTATAAACCTTTTAGGGTTTTTCCGTAGCTTAATAGAAATAGTTCCCATCTTATATCAGCAGTTGTTTTTAATCGTATTTTTATTTACTATAGGGAAACTGCATAGAGAAAAGGGAGGTTTTGGTACCCATAAATCGGTTTTACCCTACCGCTGGCCGTTTCTGGTGCCGTTACCAAGTCCGGAGATTCCATCCTTATTCATTCATTTGTATTTTTCTTATGCAGTTTACCCGTGAATCATGGCATATGGTTGTAGTTTTCGTCCATTGTAGGTGTTTACTGTTATCTCTTTTTTAAATTCTGTCTTAAAGACACGTATTTGCTTTTAATAAAACACTGTGAATCCTCCCTGAAGAGATAAATCTTTATTTTGTATCTTTTGGCATTAAAAATGTAAAGCCAAAAACATCTTGTAGAAGGATTTCGTAAAATTGCCCATTCATAAGTTTGCCTGAATGACGTATTTGTAGAATGAAGAACACTGCGATTTGTATCACATTGATGTACTCAATAAAATGGTTACTTTCTTGTTTAATCAGAGAAAATTGTCCAATTGTTCTTTATTCAACATGGAGTAATGATTGAATGCAACTAATTACAACGATTGTTTTTGATCCGGTTGATTTCAGTAGTTTAGCGAGATTGAACAACATCTAATGAGCTCTGGAATAGTGTGAAATAGAATACATTTAAAATGGTGATTATTCTTTTGAATACGCGGATTTAAAGACTTGATATTGCCATGCATACTTTATGAATAAAGAAAAGTTTTTACAGGATAAAACGATCTTGCTTGATGGTATTCCGCCACACAATGTAGTCGAGTTGTTGGAGCTGGACGAAAGGTAGGCGATTACATCAGTTATGGCTCGGGTTCCACAGAGGGAACTACTGAAAATTTGTTTGATTTAAATTGGCAGATCTACAAATCTACTGATTTTCAAACGAATATAAACATACCGTTAGCTTTTGCTAGTGCCGGTACCAAGTCCAGCCTTCCCGAGTCCCTATCGTTGTTAACGTAACTCTTTTTTATTTGTCTTTTTCTTGTGCAGTTTCTTGGTACATTGTGGCGTGTGATTGTGTTTGCCGCCCTTTGTAGATGTTTCCCGTTATCTTTTTTTAATTCTACAATTAATCAAGCCAAGCATAAAACTGTATAATGAATTACGATTTTATCCATCGGACAGGTATAGTATGTAGCGTTTTCCCATACTTCAGATGACAATACAAAATAATTAAGCTGTTTGGTGACATTCCTTGTCGAAGACATTGAATCATATCTGTTATATATGATACTTCGTCGCAGCTGATCTGCACTGAGCTCCTATTCAATCATGTACTTCGTAAAAACCTGACAATCTACGAGGAGGAACTAGTTATCAAAAACTTAATTTTATATAGCATAGGTAGGCGCTGGGCGACATTTCAGATGTTTCAGTAACACGTGTGGAAGTTTTCGGGTTAGAAAATGGAAATAACCAATCAGCTACCAAACAGATCGTTCAAAAAAATATTTGCTTCACTAACAGTGTGACGGAAGCTGTAAACAGAGCTTACCCTTCCGGAGCACCTGTTGTCACTCTCAGATTCTTGGGAGTTCACGCTGTGAGTGCCTTGGTTTTGAATGTTTTTTTTTTATTTCTGTGATTTGTAGCTGTCTAACGTCATTGTTTTCTGTGTTCTCGTTTTTGCCACGTCTTTGAACTTCGATTTTTGTAAATACTACTCCTTTTGTTCCTATATATATATATANGGTGCTGGAAATTAACTAGTGGGCGGAGCAGCGATAGAATGTACCATCATGCACTGAACAACATGGCTGCGCCCATGGGACTCATTGAAGTCGACTTCCGTGACGTTACTTTTTATTTTCATAGTATATCGATCATATGACTTCAAAAATTCACATGCTCGCGTTACCATTGAGCTCGCTGAGCTCGCTATAAGTCAACGTGAAAACTTGCTAACCTCCTCCGGATTTGCTAATGTTTACGATAATACAAGGATCAAACGCTATAAATAAATACAAGGGTCTAAATAAGAACCTAAACGGAGTTATAATTAGATATTTGAATAACGAACGTGCCTTCCCACATTGGAGCTTGGCTGCGCTTCGATTTCAGAGAAATAACAGGCAGAACTAGTTAAGAATGGTCGCTACTAAGATTTTTTTTAACTGTCTTTGATTTTCGGAATTCTCTTAGTTTATCCATCATGATGCATTAGAAAATTTATCACACTGACCCCCACTTTTTTCACAATATGTTTGTTGCATCTTGAATAAACTTTTGATAAAATTTGATGAAATTCTTGATATATCTTCATTGTAATTGAAAGGTAGAACCGCTTTAATGCAAAGAAAATGAAAAATCTACCGACGACTTGGAGATTGTTTTTAGGACACGATGGTCATTGTCCACTCGGTAACCAGTTCAGACACAATTATTGTACTACAATTTTATACGGTCCTAAAAACTAGATACTATATTTATGTATTTTTATGGCCATGAAAGGGTAGTTGTGAAATGGTTTATGGAATATTACTATTAAAGCGACTGAGCATTATCTTTTGAAATGACATTAATCGTACCATTGGTGTCGCTTGAAGCGTGTTTCTCTGCAAATTTTAAAGTGTTGGCCTTTAAATTATGAAGTCGATATCAAACCATTATTTGTCTACAAAAACTTGTATAAATACATGTAAATGCAACAAATAAGCAAAATTCGAAACACATGCGCGTTTCTTTAATTGGCCTAAACAAACAATGTGCACGAACCAGGTATTATCTGTCAATCAAACGGACCATCCGTCGAATTCAACTGAAACGTATTGAACAAATCGATTAAACAGGGCGTGATATCTACACGTCAATCAAACTAGAAACATATGCAAGTTCAAAATGTATTAACAAATAAGAATCTTTGCATATTTTAGAAAAATTGGCCTGCGTTGTGCGAAATTTTCATCTATGGCTATATGCAATTTCGCTTTTTTTTTCTTTTTTTGTTAGTTCGTTTTTGTTTTTGTTTGTTTGTTTGTTTTTTTTTTGTTTATTTTGGCAAAATTAAAATGTCTTTTATGACGTCTTTTATTCGATATGATTTTGATACACAAATTCACATAAATTATTTAAGAATTTTATTTTTACTATTCTGGTTCGAACATTCGGATTATTTTGCGACAGAAGATACATCCTATCTATCGTTTCAACGTCTTACTCGATTTACACAATCCATAGAATACTGAGATTTGTAGAAACATTATATGTATATCAGAAATAAGATGTGTTTCTCCCACACCAAAAANNAAAAAAAAAAAAAAAAAAAAAAAAAACATGATAAAAATTACAAAATAAAGGGATTATATTTGTGTTAAATTTGGGAAAACGGCCATTAATACAATGTGAAAAAATCTCACAATTCAGTTCATTACTTTGCGCAATGGAATATCAATATTTACTATTTTTTTTTTTGTGAATTTAATGTCTTAGTGTCCAGTCAATCAAAAGTACAACATTTACATGCAACACATGATCCAAAGATAATTCCATAATCGGTGGGTGTACATGTACTTCAAACGAGCAAAGACACTTTTAAATGTCTCTGAATATTTTATTATTATTATTTTTTGGTTCTGTTAAAAAAAAACAATCAGACAAACGACTTTTTAGCTCGTTACTTGACTTTTTCAACTCGATACCCGACTATTTTAACCCGAAACTCGATTTTGTGACTCGATACTCGACACTGGACAATAAGAAACCCTCCAAACAGAACAATGACAATATAAAAAGTAGAAAATAAAATACACAACAAAACAAAACAAAAACTTGTAGAATTAGCACATACGACATATGTAGAACTGATACGGAAAGAAACGTATTAATCATCCAGACAAAACGGCGTAATACGTTAACCTGTTTCTGTTGGTTCTTTCAAAAACATCTTGTTTGGCATGTACCTCGCACATCACATTGTATATATATTAAAAATCTTTGAAGTTTACTTCTCCGCAGAAATATATCCATGTTTAAAGACTTCATTTCTTTAAATGTATCATAATTTTCACTATTTTTACTACTCCATACGTAGATATCCCATTGCACTTTGAAAAAGAATGGTATCCTTTCAGTTCAAAATTCTGTAATAATCCATATAGCATAGAAGTAGAACACACTCAGCATAATTCGGTCTACTCGATATTAATGTTAATCAAGGCTCTTTTAAAAATACTTATTACCGAGATGCGATTTGACCTGATGATTGACGAATATTTATATTATGTTTAACAGTTTTTATTTGCTAACTTGTTTGATCTTAAAATTATCAAATTGTGTATTTAAAAGTAATCATCCACTCTGTTTTGTTTGCCAAGTTATGTATTTCATATGTTTCTATTTTCCTCTTGTTACAGTGTGCAATTTCAGAAAGCTTAATAAAATCTTGAATCTTAAGTTGAAAATATTGACCACATTTAAAAAATATGTTTCTAGTTTGTGCAGAATTAAGACAAAAATTGACAAATGATATCAAAACATCGACTGGAACCTTTCTTTCTTGAACTTTACCGGAACCCTCCATTTCCTTAAGCTGGATCCTCAGGTGTGACTCATTATCACAGCATTTTACTGTACACATTCTTTTCATCCCTTTTCGTTATTTGAAAGTTATCATTATATAGTATATATGTGTACAATGTTAACAGTTTTATATTTTTCCCCTTTTTTCTCTTTGCCATATGATAGTCCAACCATTTAAACTTAATATGTCGTTGTTTAAAGCAGAAGGTATTAATATTGACAAAATAATCTAATATGTGGGAGTAAATGAACACAAGCAATACTAGTACAAATGTATACATGTCTGCAACGTGCAATGACCCCCCCTCCCCCCGAAAAAAAATGAATGGTCGTATTGCCATTCTTCCTCGACATAATGGCCTTGGTGCATGAAATATTTACGAAGCGGTCGGTTGATGTATACAAACTGCATACGTTACATGCATAGACAATGTTTTGCCACGATAAACCCGTCATCGGAACCAATAAAACAGAAAAAAACAGCCTCTTTAAAAGTCTTTAAATATTTCCCCGCCTTTGAAACGGGAAAGTTGTAAATAATTGTCAGGATTTCGGGAAAGGATTTCAAATTAAAATGAATCGTTCTGAGAATCCTAATAAAAACTGTCTGAATAAATTCAAAATTTCTAAATCATTCTAAATTATTATTCTTGAAACATATTTTCATTCACTTAGCATTGAACGAAGCATTGAATGGTAAAAAAGAAATATATTGGTCCATCTGCTTTTAATCGAGTTACAAGACATTAAAATTTGACTTGATATGGAGTTATCTGGATTTTTCGTAATTTAATATTAGGACTTTTTTGTCTTAAAGCTTGGAAGTTCTATCAAGAATCTTATGAAAACTTGTCAGGTGTCTTAATTTGACCTATAGAAGACATTTATGAAATAAAATGTGGGGGTCTTATTCAAAAATTCTTTAAGCCATTGAATGGAGAAAACAATACAATTTCCGAAATCTGACACAAATTAAAAATGTGACGAGTAAGCTACCTGAAATCAACAATGAAATAGACATATTTCTATATAAATGGAATATGCACTGAAATATTTGATCTAATGCATGGACTTATCTTTTGGATTAAAACAATAATATAGATGTATAGATGTATACAATGTAATTTATACAAAAGGAAAATAATATTACCTTTTTATTTTGTGCGAATTTTCCCTTTAAAACAGATTATTGATTGACGTACAGATTAACGCCTCTTATTCGATAGGTGAATGTCAATCAAATTGCATATGATTGGCGTACGATTGACAGATAACACCCAGATCGTGCACATTGTTTGATTAGGCCGTTTTATGAAAGGCGCAGGTGTTTCGAATTCTGCTGTATGTTTAAAATCTGATTAACAAAGAAAAGATATGGAGGAAAGTATTGTTAACACTAATATTTCATTGTTTTATAGGTACATGATTTGCAAACCACAGCCTCCAGGCTCGGATAAAGGACATTGCTATCCTACTCCTTCTGTTATTACGTATTATATTTGGTGTCCAAAATTAGAATTGGTAAAAATGCATATGATTCTTCCTCAGTCATGCCACTGTCGTATGCAGGGTGCTTGCTGACATTGAAATAAACAGGAAAATAATGTCTTTCTTGCTTTTGTCGTTTTTGTTGTATATGTAACAACATGCATTAGATTTTAAAGAAACATTGGGTAAATAATGGTTGGTATAATAGATTTGTATGTGTGACGACTTGGTAGAAATTACTGTTGAGACACCTCAGAATCACTTTTAAATTAGTTACTACTATTATTGGGTTACAGAACTTTACAGCTTAGTCCTACATAACTTTCTTTGACAGTTATATTGAGCAAAGGTTAGCCGAATTGAATCAATACAACATTTTAAGCAGTTTTGTTAAATACTGTCCTAGTTGTGTAAAATATGGTCCGGTTGTCAAAAAACATAGAACCGTTATAATCGGTGCAGGGGTCAGTGGATGCAAGATGAAAGGGAAAATCCGAAGCTATGTGGTCGACCACGTCAAAATATTTCACGAGGATATAAGAACTACGGCAGCTTAGCTGCAATCATTGTTATGTGTTGTACTTCCTTGAAAGAACTAAGTAGTGTTAAGCATGTTGAAATACCCTGAATTTGTTAAAGTCTAATTCTTTAATACAATCAAAAGGAAACATTGCAATGGAAATAAAAATGTTAAGATTCTACAGATTGGATTTTGTTTCGGTGTCTAATATTTTGGCCATCTTTTTGTATAATAAGTACATCGGGAAACGAATACTAAAGCAAGAACGAGGAAAAGGGAATTCTTAAATCATTAATCCAACAACACGGCAATTCAAATCCAACACGGATTGAGACAGTATGACAAAGACAAAACAAACAAGTTATAACTGTGTTCGCAAGCGAAACACAAAAGTCTCCCAAACGAACTCCCATATCTGATTCCTGGGCATTATGAAACCCCTAAAAATTTGAGCAGGGGTTCCCCTTATAACCTAACTAATACATATAGCTGTAATAGAAATACAATTATCAACAATAAATACAATTTCCTCAAAATTTCAATTTTTAATTATCGTTTCGATGGCAACCGTACTAATTTTCAAATTAGCAATGCTGTTAAACTTTATCTGACATCACATACAACCTTCATATGAATTTTGAAGCAGCTAGTGTATATAGTTTTTGAGTTGCAGTGAAAAAGTTCAAAATATCAATTTCCCATAGACTTAACATAAGACGACCCCACCCTTCTTTGAGCCCCAAATGTACCCTTTAATGACCCTCTTTCAAAAAATATTTGTTGATTGCACATTTAGATACATGGGGCTAATGTCCTACAAAATCTGAAAGCTCTATGTCTAATGGTCTCTAAGATCTGGTTCGGACAAGTTGCGACGAGAAGAAAGGGAAAGAAGAATAACAAGTTATAACTGTGTTCGCAAGCGAAACACAAAAGTCTCCCAAACGAACTCCCATATCGGATTCCTCGTTATTATAAAACCCCTTTCAAAAAAAAAAAAAATTGAGCAGGGGTTCCCCCTATAATTTACTTTATACATATAGTTGAAATCAAAACAAAACACATAGCAAAAAAATAGGTTTTTCTCAAAATTATAGCCCTCTGGCTTGGTTTCCATGGCAACCAAATGCTCGATTATCCATAAAACCCATTTGATACCCTGTTTCAAAAAAAATTTGGGCAGGGTTTCCCCTTTTTATCTAAGTAATACATATAGCTGTAATAAAAATACAATTATGTAGGAGTTCCCCTTATAATTTATTTTATACATATAGATGAAATCAAAACATAACATAGAACAAAAAACATGTTTTTCTCAAAATTATGGCTTTCTGGCTTGGTTTCCATGGCAACCAAATGCTCGAGTATTCATTAAAACCCATTTGATACCCTGTTTCAAAAAAAAATTTGAGCACGGGTTCCCCTTATTATCTAAGTAATACATATAGCTGTAATAAAAATACAATTATCAACAGTAAATACGATTTTCTCAAAATTTCAATTTTTTGGCATGGCAACCATAATTTTTTTGAAATGCCCAATACTGTAAATCTTTGTCTTACATCACACACAACCTTCCAATGAATTTTGACAGAGCTAGGTATAATAGTTTTTGAGATACAGTGAAAA
>MJUU01014472.1:65640-96231 GCA_002080025.1 Modiolus philippinarum | reverse complement strand
AACAGAACAAAAGCACTGTCCCAAAAGCTGCTTAGTCAGGGATTTGTTCAACCTTTGTTAATTTCATCCCTCAAGAAATTCTATGGCCGTCACTATAGCATCATTGAAAGATATGACGTGTCAGTATCCCAAATGAAAGTGGACATTTTCAGCTAGATTCACGTCTTCCCGGATTTGACTACCGACTTTGACATTTTCCCGGATTGAATCACTCACAGTGTGACGGGTGCTGTTAACAGAGCAGGACATGCTTACCCTTCCGGATCACCTGATGTCACTCTCAGTTTCACTGGAGTTCACACTGTGAGTGCCTTTGTTCTGAATGTTGTGGTTTCTGGTTCTGTGCTTGTGTCTGTCTGGCGTCATTGTTTTTGTGTCTAACGTCATGGTTTCTGTGTTCTCGTTTTTGCCCTGTCTTTGGACTTCGATTTTTGTGAATTTCACCCCTTTGTTCCTTCGGTGTTCTACTGCCGTTGTTTGTTAAAGTCAAAGTTTTTATTACAATCAAAAGGAAACATTGCAATGGAAATAAAAATGTTAAGATTCTACAGATTGGGATTTTGTTTCGGTGTCTAATATTTTGGCCATCTTTTTGTATAATAAGTACATCGGGAAACGAATACCAAAGCAAGAACGAGGAAAGGGGAATTCTTAAATCATTTATCCAACATCACGGCAATTCAAATCCAACACGGATTGAGACAGTATGACAAAGACAAAACAAACAAGTTATAACTGTGTTCGCAAGCGAAACACAAAAGTCTCTCAAACGAACTCCCATATCTGATTCCTGGGCATTATGAAACCCCCTTTTAAAAAAAAATTGAGCAGGGGTTCCCCTTATAACCTAACTAATACATATCGCTGTAATAAAAATACAATTATCAACAATAAATACAATTTTCTCAAAATTTCAATTTTTAATTATCGTTTCCATGGCAACCGTACTAATTTTCAAATTAGCAATGCTGTTAAACTTTATCTGACATCACATACAACCTTCATATGAATTTTGAAGCAGCTAGTGTATATAGTTTTTGAGTTGCAGTGAAAAAGTTCAAACTTTCAATTTCCCATAGACTTAACATAGGACGACCCCACCCTTCTTTGAGCCCCCAAATGTACCCTTGATGACCCTCTTTCAAAACATATTTGTTGATTGCACATTTAGATACATGGGGCAAATGTCCTACAAAATCTGAAAGCTCTATGTCTAATGGTCTCTAAGATCTAGTTCGGACAAGTTCATTGCGACGAGAAGAAAGGGAAAGAAGAATAAAAGTAGATTTGCAATTGCAAGCAATAGCTGATGTCGCCCCTGACAGCCAATTCGATGATTGCATCTTGATCGCAGCATCAAAATTTACGTAGAAAAAAAATTTCGTTGAAATCCGACAGAGTTTTAATTTTGACGTATTTTGGCCGCCATCTTGGAAATGGCGGTCACTTTGAAATTTTTTTTGCATCAATTTCTTCCTCTCATCTTACTGAACATTTATACAAAATATGAACAATTTATAAGATAATGAATCTTAAATTGTTTTCAAGTCTTCACGTAAAATGGCCGTTATTTTGAAAAGGGCGGCCAATTTGAAAATTTTGGCCGCTGCAGACACAACTTAACAACTTGGTCTAACTTTGTGCAAAGTATGAATGAATTCTGTCTGAGAAGGAAGCCGGACAAAAATCATTGGAAAGAAAGAAACAATAATAATAACTAGATTTGCAATTGCAAGCAATAGCTGATGTCGCCCCAGACGTCAAAGTCGATGATTCCATCTTGTTTGTAGTGTCAGTATCTACATAGAAATCGGACAATGTTGAAATTTTGAAGTATTTTGGCGGCCATCTTGAATATGGCGGACATTTTGCAAACGTTTTTCGCATGAATTTTTTCCTCTCATCTTATCAAACATTAATGCAAAATATGAACAAATTCTGCCATGCAGTTCCTGATTTATTGAATCCTCAATATTTTGACGTACATAGGCGGCCATCTTGAAAAAGGCAGCCATTTTGAATTTTTTTGTTAGTGCATGCACATCTTCTCATAGTGATTCAACTTTGTGCTAAGTATCAATGAATTCTGTCCAGGCATCTTTGAGAAAATAGCCGGACAAAAATCATTGGAAGAAAATAAAAGAGAAAACCAATAACAATACTAGATTTGCAATTGCAAGCAATAGCTGATGTCGCCCCTGGCAGCCAATTCGATGCTCCCATCTTGTTCGCAGCCTCAAAATCTACCTAGAAATCAATTTTCGTTGAAATCGGATAACGTTGAAATTTTGACGTAAAATGGCGGCCATCTTGGAAATGGCGGCTATTTTGAAATTTTTTTCACCGTTAGGCATAACTTCACATGGTGTTCCAACTTTATGCCAAGTATCAAGTGATTCTGTTCAGGCAACTCTGAGAACTCGCTTGGACAAAATTATTCTAGGAAAATTATAAGAAAGTATAATAATAATAATAACAAAGAAACGGAACAATAACAATATGTCTCCCCGACTGCGTCTGGCAGCCAATTCGATGATACCATCTTGTTTGCAGCGTCAAAAATCTACCTAGAAATCAATTTTGGTTGAAATCGGAAAAAGTTGAAATTTTGACGTATTTCGGCAGCCATCTTGGAAATGTCGGCCATTTTGAATTTTTTTTTGTTGCATGCCCATCTTCTTATGGTGATTCAACTTTTTGCAAAATATGAAAGAATTCTTTGAAAGCATCTTGGAGATTTTATGATTTTCATGGAAATTTGACAAATTCAAAACATTGACGTAATTTGGCACCCATCTTCAATATGGCAGCCATTTTGAAAATTTTGTTGTGTGGAGACACAACTTCATAAGGTGATCCAACTTTGTACCAAATATGAATGAATTCTGTCCAGGCATCTCTGAGAACGAAGCCGGACAAAAATCATTGGAATAAAGAAAGCGTAATAATAATAATAACAGCAAGTTATAACTGTGTTCGCAAGCGAAACACTAAAGTCTCCAAAACGAACTCCCATATCGGATATCAAGGCGTTACAAGACTCCCTTTTGAGAAAAAAATGGGCAGGGGTTCCCTTATAACCTATGTAATACATATATCTCATAATTCCTTTTTTTATCAAAAAACCTGATTTTTCAAAAAAAAAAAAAAAGAAAAAAAATATTATAATAATAACTTCTGGTTTTGTTTTTATGACAACCAAATACTCTTTTGTCCATTATACCCAATTTCAAACCCTTTCCAAAAAAAAAAAAAAAATGGGCAGGGGTTCCCCTTATAACCTATGTAATACATATTTCTGAAAATTCCTTTTTTTATCAGAAACAAAAAAAATTATATGCCTCTGGTTTAGTTTCCATGGCAACCAAGTGCTCATTTATCCATTGCAACCAATTTCGGACCCTTTACGAAAAAAATTGGGCTGGGGTTCCCCTTATAAGCTATTAAATACATATTTCTCAAAATTCCTTATTTTTTATCAGAAAACCTGATTTTCCCCAAAAATATGCTTTTGGTCTTGTTTCCATGGCAACCAAATGCTCTTTTGTCAATTACACCCAATTTCAGACCCTTTCCAAAAAAGAATTTGGACAGGGGTTCCCCTTATAACCTATGTAATACATATTTCTCAAAATTCCTTTTTTATCAGAATACTCGATTTTTCAACAAAAAAAATATATATGCCTCTGGTTTAGTTTCCATGGCAACCAAGTGCTCTTTTATCCATTGCAACCGATTTCAGACTCTTTCCTAAACAAATTTGGGCAGGGGTTCCCTTTATAAGCTATGTAATATATATGTCTCAAAATTCCTTATTTTTTATCAGAAAACCTCATTTTCCAAAAAAAATAAGCTTTTGGTTTTGTTTCCATGGCAATCAAATGCTCTTTTATCCATAACCTCCAATTTCAGATCTCTTTCCAAAGAAAATTTTGGCAGGGGTTCCCCTTATAACCTATGTAATACATATTTCTCAAAATTCCTTTTTTTTATCGAAAAACTCAATTTTTCATGAAAAAATATGCTTCTGGTTTTGTTTCCATGGCAACCAAGTGCTCTTTTGTCCATTGCAACCAATTTCAGACCCTTTCCAAAAAAAAAAAAAAAAATTGGGCAGGGGTTCCCCTTATAATGTAAGTAATACATATAGCTGTAATTAAAATACTATTATCATCAGAAACTACTATTTTCCCAAAATTTCCATTTGTTTGGTATGGTTTCCATGGCAACGGTATTTTTTTGAAATTTCCAATGCTGTGGAACCCTTTCTTGCATGACTCTCACCTTTCTGATGAAGGTTCATAGAACCTGTGTTAATAGTTTTTGAGAAACAGTGAAAAAAATGTTGTAAAACTTTCAATATATGTCAATTTCCCATAGGGTTACTATAGGACGACCCCACCCCTTTTTGAGCCCCCAAATGTACCCTTTATGGACCCCTTTTCAAAAATTTTTTAATGATTGCACATCTAGATATATGGGGCTAATATCTTAAAAAATTTGAAAGCTCTAGGTCTGATGGTGTGTGAGATTTCTTGCGGACAAGTTCATTGCGACGAGAAGAAAGGGAAAGAAGAATAATAACTAGTATTAATTGTGTTTGGATGCAAACACAAGAAGGTTCCCAAACGAACTCCCATATCAGAATTGAAAGGCATTAGATAAGATCCACAGATTTTAAACAACCTTCCTATCAAATTTCCTGCATTTTTGAGCACTTTTGAATTAACCGCCTTTTTACCGTTTCCATGGCAACGGTCGTCATTTGGAAGTCTTGGAGACTGGAACCCAATTCTTCACATGTTAGGCAACCTTCATGTTAAATTTCCTCCAATTCTGAGCACTTTGATTTTCCCGCCTTTTTTCCCATTTCCATGGCATCGGTCGGCATTTTGAAGTCTTGGAGACCAGAAACATATTCTACACATGTTAGACAACCTTCCTGTAAAATTTCATCCAAATCTGAGCACTTTGATTGTCCCGCCTTTTTTACCATTTCCATGGCACCGGTTGGCATTTTGAAGTCTTGGACACTGGAACCCAATTGTACACATGTTAGACAACCTTCCTATAAAATTTCATTCAATTCCGAGCACTTTGATTTTCCCGCCTTTTTTGGGTGTTTTCATGGTAACCGGTGCCATTTTCAAAATTCCAAGACTGGAAAGCACATCTTGGGATGAGGCTCTATCATCATGTGAAGCTTGGTCAAGATTGGATCACTAGTGTCTGAGAAATTTGGTGGACAAAGTCGCGGCGGAAAACGGAATAATAATAATAATAATAATAATAATAAAAATTTATAACTGTATCAGGATGCTGATACAAAAGTCTCCCAAACGAACTCCCAAATCAGAAATCCGGGCTAAAAATCACTTCCACACATCGTAGGTAGCCTGTCTGTTGAGTTTCATTCGATTCTGAGCACTTTCAATTTTCCCGCCTTTTTCTTTTTTCCATGTCAACGGATGCAATTTTGAAGTCTTGGACACCAGAAACCAATTCCTCATGACTTAAGCAACCTACCTGTAAATTTTCATCAAATTCTGAATACTTTGATTTTCCCGCCTTTTTTGCCGTTCCCATGGCAACAGGTGTCATTTTGAAGTCTTGGAGACCAGAAACCAATTCCCCATGTCCTAAGTAACTTCTCTGTAAAATTTCATCCAATTCTGAGCACTTTCATTTTCCCGCCTTTTTTGGCGTTTCCATGGCAACCGGTGCCATTTTGAAAATTCCGAAACCTTCTTGCATCATTCCAGGTAAGGGCCTATCTTACTATGAAGTTTGGTCAAGATCCGACCACTAGTCTCTGAGAAAACGCGCGGACAAAATTTTTGCGGAAAGACGAGAAGAACAAGAGTAAAAATTTATAACTGTATCAGGATGCTGATACAAAAGTCTCCCAAACGAACTCCCAAATCAGAAATCCCGGCTAAAAATCACTTCCACACTTCGTAGGCAGCCTGTCTGTTGAGTTTCATTCGATTCTGAGCACTTTCAATTTTCCCGCCTATTTATGTTTCCATGGCAACGGATGCAATTTTGAAGTCTTGAACACCAGAAACCAATTCCTCATGACTTAAGCAACCTACCTGTAAATTTTCATCCAATTCTGAATACTTTGATTTTCCCGCCTTTTTTGCCGTTCCCATGGCAGCAGGTGCCATTTTGCATTTTAAAACCCCCTGTGAAAAAAAATTTGAGCAGGGGTTCCCCTTATAATTTACTTTATACATAAAGTTGAAATCAAAACATAACACACAGCAGAAAACACGTTTTTCTCAAAATTATAGCTCTTTGGCTTGGTTTCCATGGCAACCAAATGCTCCATTATGCAGAACAATGCATTTCATACCTTGTTTAAAAAAATTTGGGCAGGGGTTCCCCTTATTACCTAAATAGTACATATAGCTGTAATGAAAATACAATTATCAGTAATAAACGTGTCTTCTCAAAATTTCAATTTTTTGTATGGTTTCCATAGCAACGGTCCTAATTTTGAAATTTCTAATCCGGTGGGACCCTTTCTCACATGACAAACATCTTTCCTATGAAGTTTCATGGAGTTACAGTTACTAGTTTTCAAGATACAGTGAAAAAATGGTGAAAAAATTCAAAATTTCATTTTCCCATAGGGTTAACATGGAGGACCCCACCCCTATTTGAGCCCCCTTAATGTACCCTTTATGGACCCCAATCTAAATTTTTAGATTATGCACAACTAGATACATAGGGCTAACATGATACAAAGTTTCAAAGCTCTAGCTTAAAAGGTCTCTGAGATATACTCTGGACAAGTTCATCCGGACGAGAAGAAAGAAAGAATAATAATAATAATAAGAAACGCAACAAAAACAATAAGTCTCCCAAACTTCGTTTGGGAGACTTAATAACTAGATTTGCAATTGCAAGCCATAGCTGATGTCGCCCCTGGCAGCCAATTCGATGATTCCATGTTGTTCGCAGCGTCAAAATCTATCTATAAATCAATTTTCTTTGAAATTCGACAATGTTGAAATTTTGACGTATTTTGGCAGCCATCTTGGAAATGGCGGCCATTTTGAATTTTTTTCTGGTGCATGCACATCTCCTCAAGGTGATCCAACTTTGTACCAACTATGATTGAAATCTGTCCATGCATCATTGAGAAAATATCAATTTTAGTTGAAATTGGATCGAATTCGAATTTTTCGTATTCGTGCGGCCATCTTGGAAATGGCGGCAAATTTGAGGAAATTTTTTCTTGATTGCACAACTTCAGATGGTGTTCCAACTTTTTACAAAGTATGATTGAATTCTGTCCAGGCATCTTTGAGAAATCTCCCGGACAAAAAGAGGTGGAAGAAAGAATAATAATAATAATAATAATAATAATAATAATAATAAAGAAACGGACAAAAAACAATATGTCGTCCCGACTACGTCTGGGGCGACATAATAAGAATTGAGTAAAAACAATAAGTCTCCCCAAACTTCGTTTGGGAGACTTTATAAGAAACACAGCAAAAACAAAAAGTCTCCCCTAACTTCGTTTGGGAGACTTAATAATAAAAAACGCAGCAAAAACAGTAAGTCTCCCCAAACTTCGTTTGGGAGACTTAATAAGAAACGTAACAAAAACAATAAGTCTCCAACACTTCGTTTGGGAGACTTAATAATAATAGAGAAACAGACAAAAAACAATATGTCGTCCCGACTACGTCTGGGGCGACATAACTAGATTTGCAATTGCAAAGCAATAGCTGATGTCGCCCCTGGCAGCCAATTTAATGCTTCCATCTTGTTCACAGAGTAAAAATCTACCTAGAAATCCATTTTTGTTGAAATCGGACAAAGTTGAAATTTTTACGCATTTCGGCGGCCATTATGAAAAAAAAATTCTTGCATAATCACCTCCAGTTAGTTATCCAACTTTGTGCCAAATATGATTGAAATCTGTACATGCATCATTGAGAAAATATCAATTTTATTTAAATTTCGTATTCGTGCAGCCATCTTGAAAATGGCGGACATTTTGAGAAAAAAAAATTCTTGACTGCACATCTCCAGATAGTGATCCATTTTTTTACTAAATATGATTGAATTCTGTTCAGGCATCATTGAGAAAATACCTGGACAAAAAGAGGTGGAAGAAAGAATAGTAATAACTAGATTTGCAATTGCAAGCAATAGCTGATGTCGCCCCAGACGTCCAAGTCGATGATTCCATCTTGTTCGCAGTGTCAAAATCTACCTAGAAATAAATTTTCATTGAAATCGGACAAAGTTGAATTTTTTTTCATATGTTGGTGGCCATCTTGAATATGGCGGACATTTCGCAAAATGTGTTCGCATGAATTCCTTCCTCTCATCGTATTAAACATTTATACAAAATATGAACAAATTCTGCAAAACAGTTCTTGATATATTGATTCCTCAAAATGGCAGACATCTTGGAAATGACGGCCATTTTGAAAATTTTCATAAGTGCATGCACATCTTCTCATGGTGGTTCAACTTTGTGCCAAGTATCAATGAATTCTGTCCAGGCATTTTTGAGAAAATAGCCGGACAAAAATCATTGGAAGAAAATAAAAGAGAAAAGCAATAACAATACCAGATTTGCAATTGCAAGCAATAGCTGATGTCGGCCCTGGCAGCCAATTCGATGATTCCATCCTGTTTGCAGCATCAAAATCTACCTAGAAATCAATTTTCAGTGAAATCCGACAAAGTTGAAATTTTGACGTATTTCGGCAGCCATCTTGGAAACGGCGGCCATTTTGAAAATTTTTGCCGGTGCATGCACATCTTCTCAAGTTGATCTAACTTTGTGCCAAATATGAATGAATTCTGTCCAGGCATCTCTGAGAAAATACGCGGACAAAAATCCTTGGAAGAAAGAAACAAAGAATAATAATAACAAAGAAACGGACCGATAACAATATGTCGTCCCGACTACCTCTGGGGCGACATAACTATATTTGCATTTGCGAGCAATAGCTGATGTCGCCCCTGGCAGCCAATTCGATGCTCACGTCTTGTTCGCGGCATCAAAATCTACCTAGAAATCAATTTTGGTTGAAATCCGACAACATTGAAATTTTGACGTATTTTGGCGGCCATCTTTGAAATGGCGGCCGTTTTGAAATTTTTTTTGTAGCCTGCACTCCGCGTTATGGTGATCTAACTACCTGCCAAGTTTCATTTTATTACATCAAGCCATTCTCTCAAAATAGTCCGGACAAGAATGTGTGGAAGAACAATAATAACAAAGAAGAACAAGAAGAAACAATACAATAACAATATGTTGCCCCGACTACGTCTGGGGCGACATAATAAAAAAGAAACGGACAAAGAACAATATGTCCTCCCGACTACGTCTGGGGCGACGTAATAAAAAGAAACGCAACAAAAACAATAAGTCTCCCCACTACGTTTGGGAGACTTAATAAACAGAAATTAACAAGAACGCCACACAACTACAGCGATGGAAACGTTCAACATTCCCTACCACACGCACACGATTCACACGATGAACGCACATGGTTCACACGTTGAGCGCACACGATTCAAATAACAAAATACCAAACTTACTGCAAATTTAATTTCTGCATATGGCCATTTCGACAACTAATGTCTCATCAGTGCAGATATAATCTAAACATTTGGAAAACCATAAACTCAAAGATTCTTAAAACTGAAACGATGAATGATACAGAAAGTTCTCAATCGTGTATCGTGTACCGTGTATCGTGTACCGTGTACCGTGTAACGTGCACCGTGTCGGTTAAAAAATCTTATATATTTTCATGAAACGAAATCGAAAGAAAAATATCTGCGTGCAATAAAAGTCGAGATATTCTAGATTTCACAGCATAAATAAAATGATAAAACCAATGTTAATTTTGACAAAAGAAAAGTTTTCCATATGAAATAGCGTGTTACAAACTTTCTCCCGGGAACTGTCTCCACTTTTGCCGTAACAATACCAGAGTAGGGTCGACAAAAGCTTTATAAAATGTTGTAATTTTGTCAGAAAAATAAATAAATTAAATAAACAATGTTTAATAAAAAAATTATTTACCTTAAATAAAAAAGTCCGGATATATACCGTAGTATTGAACCTAAGAAAATTACTTTTAAATTAGATTTACACATACTAAAATTTTCTTATAATTTCAACATAATATACAAGAAAGGGCACATTTTCTCTATAGTTCTATTTTATACCAGTATCCACAATACTATAACTTGATAGAATTTAACCATAAATATAAAAGATAGGGCACTTTTTCTCTATTTGATATTATACCGGTGTTCACAATGCTAAAACTTGATAGAATTTAATCATAAATATAAACGATAGGGCACTTTTTCTCTATTTTTTATTATACCAGTGTCCGCAATACCATAACTTGATAGAATTTAACCATAAATATAAAAGATAGGGCACTTTTTCTCTATTTTATATTATACTGGTGTCCGCAAAACTATAACTTGATAGAACTGAACCATCAATATAAAAGATAGGGCACTTTTTCTCTATTGTATATAATACCTTTGTCTGCATTACTATAACTTGATAGAATTTAAACATTATAAATATAAAAGATAGGGCACCTTTTCTCAATTTTATATATTATAAGGTGTCCGCTATACTAAAACTTGATATATTTAATAATAAATATAAAAAAAGCACTCCTTTTCTCTTTTTTATATATTACCAGTGTCTGCAATACTAAACCTTCATATATTTTAACCATAAATATAAAAGAAAGGGCACTTTTTCTCTTTTTCATATTATACCGCTGTCCGCAATACTAAAACTTGATAGAATTTAACCATAAATATAAAGATAGGGCACTTTTTCTCTATTTTATATTATAGCGGTGTCCGCAATACTATAACTTGATAGAATTTAACCATAAATATAAAAGAAAGGGCACTTTTTCACTATGTCATATTATACAGGTGTCCGCAATACTAAAACTTGATAGAATTTAACCATAAATATAAAAGAAAAGGCACTTTTTCACTATTTCATATTATACCAGTATCTCCAATACTATAACTTGATAGAATTTAACCATAAATATTAAAGATAGGGCACTTTTTCTCTATTTCATATTATACTGGTGTCCGCAATACTATAACTTGATAGAATTGAACCATCAATATAAAAGATAGGGCACTTTTTGTCTATTTCATAGTATACCGGTGTCCGCAATACTAAAACTTGATAGAATTTAACCATCAATATAAAAAAAAGCGCTCCTTTTCTCTTTTTTATATATTACCAGTGTATGCAATACTAAACCTTCATATATTTTAACCATAAATATAAAAGAAAGGGCACCTTTTCTCTTTTTCATATTATACCGCTGTCCGCAATACTTAAACTTGATAGAATTTAACCATAAATATAAAGATAGGGCACTTTTTCTCTATTTTATATTATAGCGGTGTCCGCAATACTATAACTTGATAGAATTTAACCATAAATATAAAAGATAGGGCACTTTTTCACTATGTCATATTATACAGGTGTCCACAATACTAAAACTTGATAGAATTTAACCATAAATATAAAAGATAGGGCACTTTTTCATTATTTCATATTATACCAGTGTCTCCAATACTATAACTTGATAGAATTTAACCATAAATATTAAAGATAGGGCACTTTTTCTCTATTTTATATTATACTGGTGTCCACAATACTATAACTTGATAGAATTGAACCATCAATATAAAAGGCACTTTTTCTCTATTTCATAGTATACTGGTGTCCGCAATACTAAAACTTGATAGAATTGAACCATCAATATAAAAGATAGGGCACTTTTTCTCTATTTTATATTATACCGGTGTCTGCAATACAATAACTTGATAGAATTTAACCATAAATATAAAAGATAGGGCACTTTTTCTCTATTTTATATTATACCGGTGTCGGCAATACTAAAACTTGATATAATTTAACCATAAATATAATAGATAGGGCACTTTTTCTCTATTTTATATTATACCGGTGTCCGCAATACTATAATTTGATAGAATTTAACCATAAATATAAAAGATAGGGCACTTTTTCTCTATTTTATATAATACCGGTGTCCGCAATACTATAACTTGATAGAATTTAACCATAAATATAAAAAATAGGGCACTATTTCTCTATTTTAAATTGTGGTTCTATTTTATATCATACTGGTGTCTGCAATACTAAAACGTCATATAATTTAACCATAAATATAAAGAAAGGGGCAGTTTTTCTCTATCTTATATTATACTGCTGTCTGCAATACTTAAACTGTCTATGGTTTAACCATAGATATAATAAGTTAATCTGATTAGACTTTTATTGTTTTACTATATTGAACAGGTTGATATCGCATTGAATGAAGTTGATTAAATAAAGGTTTGCGTTCCTAAACAATAAACGTTTTTGTGACAAAAAATCGCCAGACGTGATACTTAAACCTGGGGCTAATATAACATGTTATATTAGTCCCAGCTTAAACTGATAATATTTTATTTTCTTCTTGTAAAATCGGGGATTGTAAAAAAAGGTATATTTCGAGTTGAAAAAAAAAATAAACAACAACGGTGTTTTGCAAAAAACTGGTTAACCTATCTATAAAATGCGGAATTTAAATGAAACGAGTAAACGCACGCTACACGATACACGCAATGAACGTTACACGTTACACGATACACGATACACGATGAGCGCACACGATTTACACGATGAACGCAAACGATCTACACGATGAACGCACACGATTCACACGATGAGCCCTATTTTGGGAATGTTGCACGTTTCCATCGCTGTATAAGAAGTTGTTATGTCCAATCTACAACCATGTGTATGAAAGCGTTAAAATATCCATTTGGGAAATACAGCTGTAAATTTATACTAAAAGATAAACGAATACCTCCTCAGACATTTTTTTTTACTCTTACACATAGATACCATAAGCTATTGAGTACATATATCTTTATTATTTGGAATGCTCAGTCAAACCGCATAAAACGGAATGTCTTATTTAATGACTACAGTAAGAAGGACTTAAATTTAAAGTATGCTTTTATCATAAATGAATTGAGAAAGACAAATGTTTTGTTATAGTCTTCTTTGTGATAATAAAAATATATTTTCTGAGTGATGAGCAGTTCAAAGTAAATATTACTAGTATTGCTCATATCTCTCATTTTATGGAATTATACATTAAATTAAGTGACCATATGCAGATTCTAAATTCGAAGTAACTTCGGTATTTTATTTCTACTAAAAAATAGCAGGACAAAAATGATAACAAATCTACAATGGTTGAAAAGGATATGTTTATTGTATGTATAAAATTCTAAAAAACTATTAATACATGTAGAAATCCTTTCGCAGAATATACGGAATTTTGTAAAAGGCTATGCCTAAGAACCAATTAAGGCAAAAAAGGAAAAGTTAGAACTTGATCTTTCCTTTGATAATTGGGGCTTTATTGATATTTTTCATTTCAAGATTACAAAATTTAAAATAAATAAATAAAAAACATAGTAGATTAAATATTATGCATAAAACTGTTGCAACCAATTCATTCTATCTAGATAATATTAAAGGAGTGCATCAATTTCCTTAGATCTATAAATCATTTTATTTGACATTCAGCTGCTTTTGTTAAAATTTTTCCGTCAAAATGAATTTTAAATTGTTAACATTAAATGACGAAAGTGCGCCCTTTAAATCAAAATGGTGACGGCAAATGAATTTCTGATTACAAACAACAGATAACAGTAAACACAAACAAGGGCCTAAAACTACAACCACATGCAACAATTCCGAAAGCCTATTGAGACCAAATTATAAAATATATTTTTAAAAGGCATGATTTTGCTGAAAATCCGAAATAGCGAGAAACAACGACAATAGAATACCGAAGGAACAAAGGAGTGGAATTTACAAAAATCGAAGTCCAAAGACATGGCCAAAATGAGGACAAAGTAAACAAAGACGTAAGACACAGAAAACAATGACGTTAGAAACAGAAACCAGTGACGTTAGACACAGAAAACAATGACGTTAAACACAGAAAAGAATGACGCTAGACAGATACAAAGCACAGAGAAATAATCACAACATTCAAAACAAACACACAGTGTGAACTCTAGTGAATCTGAGTGTGACATCAGGTGCTCCGGAAGGGTGAGCATGCCCTGCTCTGTTAACAACATCCGTCACACTGCAAGTGAGGCATATATGTTTTTGAAGGATCAATTAGGTAGCTGATTGTTGACTGTCATTTTCTAACCCTTAGACATAACCAATAAAAATCCATGGAACGTGTTACTTCTCTAACCCTCAAACAGTACCATGGTAAAATTTTGAAATGTTTTTGAAATAACCTTAGTATTCAAACATTAACAAGGACAAATCGGTTCCACAACCATCACTAACGAAGACAAAACTAAAATGTTATACAAGACAACACAAAAAAACCTACAGTGTGAACTCAAATAAAATTGAGAGCGACATCAGGTGGTCCGGAAGGGTAAGCATGTCCTGCTCTGTTTACAGCACCCGTCACACTGTAAGTGAGTCAATCTAGGAAATGTCAAAATCGGTAGTCAAATCCGGGAAGACGTGAATCTAGCTGAAAATGTCCACTTTCATCTGGGACACTGACACGTCTAACCTGTCAATGATGTAATGATGACAGCCATAGAATTTCTTGAGGGATGAAATAAACATGGGTTGAACAAATCCCTGACTGAGCAGCTTTTGGGACAGTGTTTTTGCTCTGTTAAAAAAATCACTGTACAAACTACTCGCTCGACAGTAACGAATCAACTGTGAAATGAACACTCCATAGGCGTGAGTGGTAGGTAGGTATATTGCTGCTAAGAAAGGGAAAGTTCACAATTGGGATATTAAAATCGTCACGTTTTCATATAGCCTAGATTTTAAACGTCCATCGTCGTCAATGCGCAACAAAAGATCCCTGTTACGAAGCTGAAGTAGGTGTATCAGTTGTTTCTTTAATTTCAAGCTCACTGGGATAGATCTGATGTAAATATTCCTTAAATTTAGGATTATTAAGAGAAAGTACATCGTCTATGTAGCGGAACCTGAAATTAAAGGACTGGGCTAAATTATTCTGTTTTTCTTTGTGTAAGCCCTTGAAAAAATTTGGCCTCGTTCGAGTAAAGGAAAAGGTCAGCTAAAAGAGGCGCATATTTAGTTTCCATAGGGATCCCTATTGACTGTTGGGAAACACGACCTCCGAATTCGACACAAATATTGTCGGTAAAAATTCTAAGAGGCGTTTTATTGCCTCCCTAAAAGGCGTTTAATTGAGAAACCAGAGGCTCACCAGAGCCTGTATAACAACAGTCCATTAAAGGGTTTCATTTTCTAGAATGTAGAAGACCTCGATGAATATGACCCAATAAATCAGAACAAAAATCTTATAATGCATTTCACAGTGGGCTTTATGTTTAAATATTTTCCTGCTAGTTGCTATCTACGATGTGGTACGAAGTTGAATATCAAAATAACAAACTTTGAAGAGGTTACAATAGAACTACTGTGATTTATGGACTATGGTTTAAATTGTTCAAAAGTCCTCAGAGGAGAAGATCTCTGAATCACTTTCCCATTGGGTTCTATATTAACTTTGTTCTTTGTTGGTGGCTATCTTGGATAGATACCAAGTTTAATATGAAAATCATAAACCCTGAATGGGACCACACCACACTAGAACAGCTGTAACTGACATGGTTTAAATTATTCAAACGGCTTCAGAGGAGAAGATCTTTTAAAGCATTTCCTATTGTATCCTATGTTTAACTATGTTCTCCACTAGTGGGTATCTTGAATTTGTATTGGACTTACTAGAAACATTTTTAAAAGTAGATCAAGAAAGGACAATTGTGACCAATTTTGGCTCCAACAGAAAAAGAAGATTCAAGGGAGAAGATTTTTTAATGTGTTTCCCGGTGTTTTCAATGTAAAGCTATGTTCCTGTTGGTCGAAATCTTTGACGAGGCACATTTCTATTTATGAAAAATATTATACATCTAGTGTTTATTCATACTAATCAGAACAAGTAATTAGAATAAAAACAAGGAGTTATCTTCCTCTATCCCAGGTTTACTACCTACACATTTCACTTAGATATGTTCTATGCTCCAGATCGAGGATTGGATGCATATTGTTTAGTCCTGTCTGGCTGTTCTTCCAAATTCGTCCAAACCTTTAACCTTTGCTATCACATTTGAACTAGTAAAGATATACTTATCAAACTTGGCATTGTATAGTTAGGAAAAATATAAATATGCCCCCCCCCCCAAAAGGGCAGGTCAAACGTCAAGGTAAAAGACCTTTTCATTTTTTGATTGAATGTCCTCTATTTCAAAAGCAGAGACGTGATTTTAATCTAGAATGTAATGACTTAAATTTAGAAATGCATTTTGAAACACTTTTATTTGGCAATGATTATGTCGATGAAAAAATGAATTCGAAAATTGTCGAGTGTGTGCGTACTTTCATCAGACAAACAAAGCGATTCCTATGGTGTATGCTAGATTTCTGTCTTCCTTTTGCCTCATATATGTAATTTTATTACTTCATTGTTCAAAATTCAGTTTGTATGTGTATATCAACTATGCTGCCATAAATTTTTGTATGATTGTGGAGAAAGCATGTAATAAGTATAATTGTTGCCCAATTTTATTGTTTTTTTTCTAATAAAAGAAAACATTATTAAACTTATCAAACATGCACTAGAGAAACCTATGACAGGTCTCAAAAATGTCAAGGAATTTATAAACAGTGGTCCTAATTATTTGAAGCGCTTCCAGAGAAGGGCTATAAAATCTTTTTGTATATTCACGAAGACATTTCCCTTTGTTTCCGGTATCTGTGTTGGTTGCGCTCGATATTAAAATCCTTTCATATGAATTTTAAATGTAAGCCGTACAGCTGCAGCGACGACTAGTCAAAGGTTTTCTGTTTGTCTCATTTTATTGCTTCATTTGATGCTCACCAACATACTCTGTATTTATTTAATCAATGTATGCATTTCAAATCCTGTTTTACACCTATGCATAACTTAAAAGCAGTTTGTTTTGTTGAAGAAACGTTAACTATGTCCACATCTATGACATATTCTACCGTTATAATTTGAAGCATTGTCTATTGATCTGAAATAATCGGTTTTGGGGATTACTTAATTGAATTTTAAGTGTTTTGTGCACAGAAGGAAGTAAAATTCGACAAATCTCACACGCCATTTGCTTGTGAAAGGAACTTAAACCGAAATGTGGGTAAGTGTATATTATCATCACTTTGTCCTTGACAGCATAAAAATGAATGTAGATAAGTCAGGAATATGTCATTGGCTTATCTTTGTCCTCTGGTAAAATTTTAGTTTCTTGATATCCAAGTTATTGGATATGGTTTGTTTCCATTGATTTATTCACTTTTTTACTTTTTGGGGGCGATTTAGGGCTTGCTATACGGTGTGAGGTTCCTCACTGTGTTGAAGACCGTACGGTGACCCCTAGATGCTTTGTGGGTAGTTTTAACCTGGAGATGGGATGTTGTCTCCTTAACATTTACCCAATTTCCTTTCTTTTTCATAAGGATATAGTCTATATATATGTCAGAAATTACGGAGCTAATATTTTACTGAAAAAATGCATACTTTTTGTAGTTATTAGTTTAACCTGTTTACCTTAAATGCCTATTAACATGTAAATGCACAGTAATTAAATGTTCTGTAAAATTGTGATTTCCCTATTGTTATGGAATAGAAAAATAATAATAAAAAACCTTCAAATACATGTGGTACTAAAAAAATACAAAAATCTTGGACAATTTGCAGATATTGACCATATAACCATTAGTCTATTTAGAATCTCATATATGTGAAAGTTTTATCATCTGAGCATCTTAAATAAATATGGATATTATTTAAGTTATTCAATTTCATATTGGTTTTAGTAATATGCAGAACTCTTAACTTATTCTTTGACATGAGAGTCTGTTAATAATAGTCAGATAAAACAGAATTGACACATTGCAGAATTACCTTCACTGTGCAAGTCTAAGACAACATTTAGTCCATCGTAATGCAAAGCTTTGACCTCAGATGTTTTTGTTTTTCATTGAGATCTTACTTCATAAAAGGGGTTTAAATCCCGAACCCTTAAATATTCATATCATATATATCCATATATTAATGAGAATGCTCTATGTAAACCGAATTGGTGTATTCGCCTTCTTGGGGAACATGGAAGATTTAAAGTTATTCAATTTCATATTGGTTTTAGTAATATGCAGAACTCTTAACTTATTCTTTGACATGAGAGTCTGTTAATAATAGTCAGATAAAACAGAATTGACACATTGCAGAATTACCTTCACTGTGCAAGTCTAAGACAACATTTAGTCCATCGTAATGCAAAGCTTTGACCTCAGATGTTTTTGTTTTTCATTGAGATCTTACTTCATAAAAGGGGTTTAAATCCCTAACCCTTAAATATTCATATCATATATATCCATATATTAATGAGAATGCTCTATGTAAACCGAATTGGTGTATTCGCCTTCTTGGGAACATGGAAGATTTAAAAGTTTAAGTTTTTGTGATGCACTCTAGCATTCGGTATATCGACCGTTTAAATCCCATGGTTGCTTTGTCTGGAAGACATCTTAAATGCATAAGCAGAAATTTTTGAAAGTGTGCAATAAAGGATGGCAAAGATTGTAATGAATACGAAGATGAAAATCCCGAAGTCAGCCTTGCTTCTTAAGTTTGGTCTGGAACCTACATGTCATGTAAACATAATTGATAAATAACATGCATTATACAATATAAACTAGAACAATTTCAATACTAAATCAATTAAAGGGATTCGGAAACAAAAACATGTCTTATCTTTATCCGTTTCCCGAAATGAGATAAATTACATGTAAATAAATTGTCAGAGCACACATATAAAAATGACAAAATTATATAATAATTATGTTGTTTTCCACGAAAGCATGTATAAGAATTAAAAAATTTTTTTTTCACAAAAGCATGTATAAAGATTGAAAAAAAGTATATTTATCATACGATTTGAAATACATAAATAAGACATATTAAGGAAACATGAAAATAAAAGAAAGAGTTGAGTAGTAAGGCGATGTGGCTTTTTTGGGACAGGCAAAGTGAAGAAATCTATTGAGGTGCTAACATTGGCAGTTAATCAGTTCGAGAATCTTTTACTTTTTAATATAATTTTTTTTTGTACTGAAATAAAAATGTGAATATTCTGAGCTTAAGTCAAGTTGTCTGAGCAGGAGAGTAATAAGCTTGAAGAAATATTACAAGGCATATCAATTGCCAGATTGTGCATATGTTGTTCCCTGATACGGGTATATTTTTTTACATTTAAGCAAAAAGTGGTCATCACTCTCCACTTGTCCACAAGAACATTTTGGAGAATTAACTAGGTTTTTAAGGTATAAAACAACGGCAGTAGAATACCGAAGGAACAAGGGAAGCGATGACTACAAAAATCGAAGTCCAAAGACATGGCAAAAACGGTAACAGATAAAAACAAAGATAAAACAAGGACGTGAGACAGCTACAATGCACGGAAATAAAAAGATAACATTAAGAACTAAGGCACTCATAGTGTGAACTCCCATGAAAACCGGGAGTGACATTAGGTGCAAATGTAGCTGTCCTAATCCACATAAATGTGGATTAGGACAGCTACATTTCATTTTTAGTCTCGCATGAAGAATTTGTCAAATACGAGAACCAGAATAGAAATGTGACGGCGGGTTTGTCAGTTTACATTTGAAGTACATTTTAAAGCTTTCTAATGACGAACTTGTTTGTACATGGTGGGGCAGGGAATTCCATGCTTTAATCGTTGAAGGAAGGAAATAATTAGCAAAAGGATTAGTCCTGCATAAGAGAGATGGTATGGAATTTTGATAACGCGATCCATATGAATGAATGTCGTGACATCTACCTAGAATCAAATCCTTCAAATAGGAAGGTGTAAGATTATGTAATACTTTATACATATATGCAAGTCTATGGATTTCCCTTCTAACACTCAATTTTTCCCACCCTGTTTCTTTGTATAGATTTGAGAAAGAAATAAGCCGTGTTCCACCTGTCACAATTCTAGCGGCCTCTAACTGAACGTTTTCTCACTTGTGAATCAAATGAGCTGTTGAATTATCCAATATTACATCCCTATGTTACAAAATTGGTCGAATATAAGTCACATACATTTTTTCTAACGTTTTCCTTTCTAAACAAAATTGAAATAGTCTAATGATATTTAATCTAGTGTACGCCCTTTTAACTAACATATCAATATGTTTATGCAAATTACCATCATCAGATATAATACCACCCAAGTGTTTATGTTCACTAACGGTCACTAACTAGGAATTATCCATAAATAGATTCGGGTGATTTGGTTCGTTTACTTTCCTGGAAATTATCATAGTATCAGTTCATTAAATGACACTTACCATTTATTGGACCATACTGGTATTTTCTGCAAATTTTCGTTTAATCTCTGGGCAGCTAATACAGGATCGTAAATAATTAAATACAAACTAATATCATCTGCAAAAAGTTTAATTGTAGACTTGATATCGATGAAAATATCATTTATAAAAATAAGGAACAAAAGAGGCCCCAAGATTGATTCTTGTGGAACACCTGCTTTAATTGCACGCCATTCGGAATTCTCGTTATTTATAACAACACGTTGTTTTCTATTACTCAAGTAATTTTCAAACCACTGTAGTAACTTTCCACCAATACCCATTTTTTGTAGTTTAAATAAAGTCCTTTATGCCATACCTATCGAAAGCTTTACTTATATCACAAAATATATCCCGAATTTCCTTTCCTTCATCTAAGGCCCTTATAAATTCATTAGAAATGCTAATCAATTGATTAATCGATGCATCGTCCCGAGTAAACCCAGATTGGTTAGAACTAAGTAGATCATTTTCTAATAAATAATTATAAACATGTTTATACACACAACGTTCCATCACCTTACCAATAACACTTAACAACGATATTGGTCTGTAATTTTTGATATTACTCGGACTGTCTTTTTTAAAAACAGGGGTAACATTAGCAAGTTTTCACGAACTAGGGTATATTTCTTTATCTAGGGACATATTGAAGAGCTTACATAGAAGGGCTTTTAGGACATTACAACATTCTTTTAAAATACGAGGACTTATAAGATCACGTCCGATGGCTTTAGAGGTATCTAATTAATCTAATCAAAATATCTTTTACATCAGATTCAGTCAAAAGTATACTTTCTAAGTTAAGATCTATCAAGTCATCCTGTTCAGGTAGACTATGATTAGTACCATCCAAATTTGACTGCTCACAAAAATAAATATTGAAAAAAAATTGACTTGTCATAATCGTTATCTATAAGTTCATCGTTGATTTTTAATGGGGGAATAGATCTTTTATTTTGCCTGCAAGAAGAGTTTTAACAAGATTCCACCAATGGTTTGTTTTTGGATCTTCACGGTTAATTTTTTCTGACAAATTATCGTAGTAGCTTTTTTTAACATTAACAACGGCTTCATTACACGCGTTTCGAAACTTCTCCCATGAATAAATCAACGGCAGTAGAATACCGAAGGAACAAAGGGGTGAAATTCACAAAAATCGAAGTCCAAAGACAGGGCAAAAACGAGAACACAGAAAACAATGACGTTAGACACAAAAACAATGATGCCAAACATACACAAAGCACAGAACCAGAAACCACAACATTCAGAACAAATCACTCACAGTGTGAACTCCAGTGACACTGAGAGTGACATCAGGTGCTCCGGAAGGGTAGGCATGGTAAATAAAAGGATGTGGAGTAAATGCACATGAGACAAAGTCTCTACAAATACATGGTAAAAACAAGCAAAGGAACAACGCTTTTATTGTTGTTCTTCATCTTGAAGTCACCATGAGGCCTTCAACAATGAGCTTTGCTCATACCTCATTGTAAGTTCAAAACGGCCCCTAGCACCGGTTTACGCGGAATTCTTTGCTAATTGTCGAGCAACGCTACATCCATGTCTTTCTTGGTCATGGGTGCGGGATTGTCAACAAACATCAATTAAACTGGCAAAGTGCTCTTACAATCACTGTCATCCTTTGCCCGACAAAAGCACATGTGTCTTAAGCTAGTGGACAACTACAACATATAGACAAACACAGGGCACTCATCAAGTCGAATGTAAGAAAACTTGGCGTTATATAATAGTGAGATGTTGGCACTTAAAACAGGTGGTCTGGATAAAATTTCGAAATTATTTAATAAAATAAATGCCAAAATTTGAAAGTATCAATAGTATATTCATATGAGAAATTCTCTCACGCACAAGTACACCATAATTGAAAAATATAGAGAGGATACATCTCTCGCACGGGGTATCTTTTTACGGACTCCACACTGCAGGAGAGACAAACTCCAGTCGTAAATGGTGAATAAAAGGATATGGAGTAAATGCACATGAGACAAAGTCTCTACAAATACATGTCCTGCTCTGTTAACAGCACCCGTCGTACTGTGAGTGATTCAATCCGGGAAAATGTCAAAATAAGGGTTATTAGATTTTTTGGCTTTCCTATGAGCCCTATTTTTCCTACGAATCATCTGTTTAATAGTGTTGGTTATCCGAGGCGCGTCGTCCTTTTTTACAGTAATAAGTCTGGTACAAACTCATTCACTCCTTCATAAATAATTTCAGTTAATTTCATGATGATTTCATCAATATTATCACTTTCGAAAACAATATTCCAATTAATATTAGAAAAATATTGACAAAGGCAGTTATAATCACCTTGATCATAAATATAAACTTTACGTTTCCAATGTTTATCCTGAGTTTTTGGATGAGAGTTAGTACTCCAATGACTAGCAAATGAAACCGCGTCTGGCTAAGCAAAGGACTACGAACCTCTGAGTTTATAACGCTGGAAGGGTCCTTTACAATTATAAGATCTAATAAAGACTCGAAAGTCTTAGTAAAATAGGAACTTTTATTTATTAACTGATGTAGACTATATTGATCAAGTATGTTTGTTATTTTGTTATTTAAATTACTATTATTCTGATCAATATTGAAATCACCAGTGCTCAGTACGTCCAACTTTGTATTTGCAACATACTCAACAGATTTGCTAAAGTAATCCCACGTTTGCTGACTACTGTTTGGGGGAATATAAAACGTTCAATACAAATATTTCCTATTTAATTTCAAGCCATAAGCATTCTAAATTACCAACATGCAAGTCAAGTCGTGTTGTACAAGCAATATTTTCTTGCACATAAACTATTACGCCGCATCCTTTACGATCACGTCTATCGTCGCGATATGCACAAAACGACGGGATTGCTATTTGTTCGTCGGTAACGGTTGGATTCAACCAACTTTCTGTGAAGGACAGTATATCGTGAAAATTATACTCGGTTATGTCAATGTGAATAATCCGAGAGCTAGAGAGAAGTTACTGAAACTTAAGGAAGTATATAATTTAGTTGACCCATATAGAGAAATGTATCCACAGACAAGACGATATACTTCTAGAAAAAAAAAACACCTATCAAACAATCCCGTTTAGATTTCTTCTTAGTGTCCGATAACCTTCTTCAATGTGTTGATGATGTCCAAATCGATAATAGTTATAGATCAGATCATTTGCCAGTAATGCTATCTTATAAGATAAATGAATTTGTAAAAGGTAAAGGGCTATGGAAGTTCAACAACTCCCTTCTTCATGATCCTGAATATACTAAAATTGTTAAAAAAATAAATGATGTCACTAAACAATATGCTCTTCAGGTTTATAATATAAACAATAATATAATATAATATAAACAATTAAAGGATATCGATAAATTAGACATCCAGTTTTCAATAAATGATCAGTCATTTTTAGAAACTCTTTTTATTCGAGATTAGAGGGATTACCATTTCATATGCATCTTTCAAGAAAAGAGAAAGAGTAAAGCGGGAAAAAATTCAGAAATTTTAGAATTGGAAGAAAATACAATAAATGAAAATGATCTGGAAAAAATAGAAAAAAAACTGAACTCAGAATTATAAGACAGGAGAAGGTAAGGGGGAATATATTAGGTCAAGAGTTCAGTGGATTGAAGAAGGAGAGAAACCAACAAATCTTTTTTTGTAATTTGGAAAATAGAAATTTCACCAGTAAGACTATCTCAAAATTGATAGACGATAATAGTGATGGTATAAAAAATCAGAGGGAAATCTTAGATTTGACTAAGTCGTTTTATGAAAAACTCTATTCAAAACAGTCAAACATTAAAAAAGGTAAATCTGTCAACAGAGATACCTTCTGATGGCATACCAAAACATGATGAAAACAAAAAAACAATTGTTGGAAGGAAAGATATGTCTAGATGAACTTACATCTGCATTGAAACTTTCTAAAAATAACAAAAGCCCCGTTTCAGATAGATTTACAGTCGAATTTTTAAAATTTTATTGGATAGATATTGTCCTAAGGTCTTTTAATTATGGCTACCAAAATAATAAAATGTCTGTTAAACAGAGACAGGGAGTGATCACTTTTATTACAAAGGAAGATAAATCAAAACAATATCTAAAAAATGGCGACCAATTACATTGTTTAATTGTACATAGAAATTAGCTTCCAGCTGTACAGCGGAGAGAATAAAATCTATTCTTTCGTCTTAAATTAACAGTGATCAAACCGGCTTTATGCCAGGGAGATATATAGGTGAAAATTGTCGCTTAATTTATGATATTTAAATTATACTGAAGAAATAAATATACCAGGCATACTCCTTCTCATTGATTTTGAAAAAAAGCTTTTGATTCCATTTCTTGGTAATTTTTGTATGACACCCTGAAGTTTTTTAACTTTGGTGATGCATGATAAATTGGGTAAAAACTTTTTATAATAATATTACTTCTCCAGTTTAAAAATGTTGTTTGTCAGAATTTTTTTATTGTAGAACGAGGCTGTCGACAAGTAGACCCTTTATCTCCTTATATATTTTTACTTTGTGCAGAAATGTTAGGTATTTAAGTCAGGAAAAAAGAGGATATAAACGGTATAACAATAGATGACAGAGTATGTATTATCCCAATATGCAGACGATACGTCAATGACACTAGATGGTTCACCTGAATCACTTGATGCATCGATCCGTACTCTCCAGTTTTACGCTGAAATCTCAGGACTCAAAATAAATATTGAAAAAACAATTTTTATATGGATAGGTAGTAAAAAACACTGTCAAGACCAAATGTGTGTAAATGGGGTTCCAGTAAATTTAAGATGCTAGATATTGTGCTTTCTGTTGATATTGATGATATACTTAATTTGAACTTAAAACCAAATATAAAAGATATAGAAAACATTTTGAAGAGATGGTCAAAACAACACCTCGCACCATTTGGGAAAATGAATATTGTTAAGACTCTTATAATTTCTAAATTAAATCATCTTTTTTTGTCAATCCCATCACCAGATGAGCATGTGCTGGTGGAACTCAATAGCAAAATATTATCATTTGTTTGGGATAATAAACCAGATAAAGTCAAGAGAGATGTTATATGTCAAACATATAATAAAGGTGTGCTAAAAAATGGTAAATTTGTATGCTTTCATTCAGGGACTAAAACTAACATGGGTAAGACGGCTAATTCAGTCAGATGCAAAATGGGTTAAATTATTTGAATATTCTGAGAAAAATTGATTTGACATAGTTCGCTTATTTGGGACAATAGAGCACTCTAATAATAAATTTTGGAATGAAGTATATGATGCTTGGGATTGTTTGAAGAAAATTAATATACCAAACATGCTAGTGATATATTTTTTATCGTCTCTATGGAGGAAAAACAATATAAAAGTTGATAATAAAAGTGTGTCCTATAAAGAATGGGCGAAAAGGGGGATCTTGACAATCAATGATATTATAGACAGTCAGAGTCAGGGAAATATTATGTCGCTTCAAGAATTTAAGACAATTTACAATTTTCCACCCATATTTACTCTCTACTTTGGATTAGTAAAATCAGTAAAAAAATTATCAGTACTTTTAATATTGACCTTCAATCAAAGGAATGTCGAGCATGTTTACCATTTAATATTTGAATTTTTTTATTCGTCGAAAAAGGGTCAAAAATGTATGATACATTGAATTCAAAAGAGGTAAACATTTTGGGAAAACAAAAGTGGGATCAAATAATGGCACATAACATGTTAGACTGGAAAAAAGTATATCGGCACTGTACTAAATATACAAAAAATACTAAGCTTAACTGGTTGCAATATAGAAAAGTATACCATATATTAGAAACAAATACTTTTTATTCAAGATAAAATTTAAAAAATTCAGATGTTTGTACCTTTTGCAATGGCGAGCCAGAGACCATTCAACATTTATTTTGGGGTTGTCATAAGATATCAGAATTGTGGGTTGAGTTGAATCGGTGGATGTATGAGATGGCAAATATAGAAATTCCTTTGAATATGGAAATAATATTGTTTGGAACATTATCTATTGATGGTTTGAATTTTTGAAAAATTAGATAATTTTAGTTACTAAATTTTATATTTATAAAGTAAAATTAAACAATGGCAGGGTTAACTTAATCGCTCTGAAGAATTTTTTAAAAGAATGCTTAACTTTGGCGAAATATGTTTCCTTTTGGACACTTTAACCCAGATAATTATTTAAACCTGATGTCACTCCCGGTTTTTGTGGGAGTTCACACTGTCAGTACTTTAGTTTTTCGTGTTGTCTTGTATATCATACTGTAAAATTTTATTTTTGTCTTCGTCAATGATGTTAGTGCTACCGATTTGTCCTTGTGATTGTTTTCATACTATAGAGATTTACAAAATTTTTTTTTTCAAAATTTCACCATGGTACTGTTTGAGGATTAGAGAAGTAACATGTGTCATGGATTTCATTGGTTTATTGTCTAAGGGTTAGAAAATGACATTTACCAATCCGCTACCAAACAGACATTTCAAAACACTATTTGCTTCACTGATAGTGTGACGGGTGTCGCTGGCGGGGCAGGACATGATTACCCTTCCGGAGCACCTGATGTCATTCCCGGTTTTCATGGGAGTTCACACTATGAGTGCCTTAGTTCTTAATGTTATCTTTTTATTTCCGTGCATTGTAGCTGTCTCACGGCCTTGTTTTGTCTTTGTTTTTATCTGTTACCGTTTTTGCCATGTCTTTGGACTTCGATTTTTGTAGTCATCGCTTCCCTTGTTCCTTCGCTCTTCTACTGCCGTTGTTTTAAAATACTGGAACCCCTGGAGCCAAATTCTAGACAAGTAAAATGGTAATTCGCGTAACCATTCCTTTTGAATATTTACTTTAACTGCCTATCTATATAGATCCTTTTATTAATATAATCTCTACTGTAGTAGGCTAAAATGATATATTTTTAAGCATGTTTTTCTTATCATCATCTATCTGTTTGTATTTCAATTGTCTTGTTTCTTGATGTACATGTGTCATTGTATTGTTAATGTATGTGTTGTAAATATGAAGTTACTCATTAAAAAAAAATTATACTCGGTTGAGATTTGATTTAATTTCGGAAATAAACTTTGAACATTTAGGTGAATAAATGATACGCCTTTTTCGAATATACACATTTCACTACCAGATCCAGGAGAATTGAAAGAGTAACTATCAGTATCTGTATCGGATGGACCAGGATTAGATTCAATGCCAGCTAATTACAAAAGCATATTTAATGTAAAGCAGAAGAAAGATATGAAAAGGCCAAGAGAGATATCATTTGTTTGTAGATTGTTGGGCACATCTAAGAATTGACGTGAAGAATTTTCTGAACAATTCATTTTTTCAAGAAAAAAACATCAGTATAAACATTAAAGGCAATGCACGTTATCTATACTGAATATCAATGTGATACAAAAAACTTCAGAGATTGACAACATTTTTCTCTTATTGGGCTTTCTTGCAGTATGGTAAAACAGACCTATTCTCTCTCTATAAATTGAATAATCGTCACAAATTACGTAATTCCAGTATTCAATCTGATTGTAATAAAAATAAATAAAAGCAATCAACTTTACCTTGGTGTTAGATCTTGTTGTTGAAGGAATTATGTGTGTACCGATAAGAAAGGGCAGCCGAAAAATATGGAACATCAAATGTATGACTACTGTATACAAGTGAAGTTTAAAACTGGGGTGAATGAAATGAATAAGAAGAAATGTTCAAAATTGTGAATAGGAACAAAGCGAAGACAATATTGACACTGCATGTACAAGAGTGCTAGTAAAAAATAGGATGCAAAAAAGGAACAAAACTAACATGAAACTAAAACAAAGTATAGCTAGAGGAGCTATGGACATGATTTCAATAATTTATATATTCATGAACTCATAACCTAATATACATAATTCATTTTTACATGTATACATATACACATATATACATATATACATGTATACACTCATAAGCACGAACATTTGAGGTGAATATTGAAATACATGTAGATAAAAATTGAACAATATATACAACACATTTAAGTCATAGGAAAAGAACATGAAATGATGAACAATTTCTGGACGGTTAATATACTAATATAATTTCAATTATTGGGATTAATTTTTCGTAATCAATATACTGGTGAACACTTGTTTTTTTAAAATTAGGACTGTTAGATTCGTTGATTGAAAGTATGATAAAGATTTTTTCTTTGGTAATACATACACACTTAAACTATATACGAAGGAAAAGCAAACAAACAAACAAACAAATACACAGAACTTATACCCATGGTTCCTATACACACAGAATCCTTATTGGTAGCTAATACACGTAATTCATTACATGATAATACGTAATTCATAACATGATAAGAGAACAAAAATCTTAAAAGAGTCAATTATAAAAAGAAAAACAAAAACAACCTATTGTCCTGTCTTTTCATGAATCGTCAATAAACGTGTGTTTATGGATATATGTTTAAATTATTTACATATCAGAAATATGTTTAATTTAAGAACAAAAAAATAAAATAAAATAAAAATAGATAAACAAAAGTTGCAAGCAGATTTGTTATACTGAAGTTAATCGATTTTCAATTTTCAAGAAATAAGTTGGAAGATGGTAGGCTCTGTAAAATAGTTTTTCACCGAATTTACTAGTATATTTGAATATATTGGTCTGGAGCATTATATCAATTGTGAACTTTATTTGACTACCTTCTTTCATGGAAAGTACCTTCGTCAGACACAAATGGGAAAAGAATATTCCAAAAATCTTTCATTTTATAAAAATAGAAGGATTTTCAGTGGTAAGCCAAAATATCTGTTTTATGAATTTAATAATAATTCTGATTGTTCGAGATAAAGGCTAATTCCACAAACTAGCTGTCTAAACATTTATGCTACTCTTTATCGTATGAACAATTCTACCGACGATAAATGTTTGCTAATCAAGATCGAGGACCTCTTACATATAACTTTGGAATGTCCAGCCTACGACCAGGTTCTTAAAATATATGATAATTCTTGAACAAACCCTTCGGGAAGTTTTAAGTCTGACTTTCCTTCCGTAGTGCGACAGTGTTTCACCAGCAGACGAGGCTCCCTCAGCAAGCCGGCAGTTTAGCGGATAGCACCCCTAGACCCATCTTTCAAAATTACGAATTGTCATTTTCTCTCCTTTCAAGATTGTGGTCCTGGAGTTAGTTCTCTACCTGTATTGGGTTTTATTCGTATGTTTATGACCATATAGGGAAACGGGACAAATAAAGGAGAGGCTTGGGTACCTATAAACAGGTTAAACCCTACCGCTGGCTTTTGCTAGTACCGGTACGAAGTCCGCCTGTCCCCAGTTCCTATCGTTAATTACGGTTGTCTTTTATCTTGTTTGTGTTTTTCCTGTTTATTCTCCTGGCAGATTGTGGCATGTGACTGTAATTTTCAGCCATTGTAGAGGTTTCCTGTTATCCCATCCTTTACTCTTAATCAAATAGCCTATTCGCCATCAGAACAGGTCTTCAGTTTGAGGAGCTATGACATATTCTTAAATTGAAAAATTCTATAAGAAGACTATGAGTATTTTTACTGTGATGACCTGGGGGATAATAAAGATGCTTTATGTAAATACTTTCTTGAAGAAGTCTTTGATGAAGGATCATATCTTTTACAATTTTCATTTGTGTGTATTTTCTTGTATTTTGAATGTGAACTTTGCAGATATCTTACTTTTTAACGATGGGCCTGTGAATGTTTTATGTCGAGTGACTTTTTATATATTGACATTGTAATAATTTTAGGTTTGTCTTAATTGCTTAGTTTAAACATATTATTATTTCGATTTATAATACATATACAAACATACATCATACATAAAAAGCATAACAGTAAATTAGGATTCAGAAACAAGCTGGAATCAGCTTATATTAATCTGTCTCCTTAAAAAGACGACTTTGATAAATAATTATAAATGCAATAAGCATGCAAGTGATGTTGACATAATAGCTAT
>MJUU01014472.1:44997-65612 GCA_002080025.1 Modiolus philippinarum | reverse complement strand
AAAAAAAAAATACATGACACTTTATGGATGAATGAGTCAAATTAAGTAAAAGCAATTTAGTCTATTTCAAGTGATAAACCTTTTGCTATTTATAATGCATTTTCGACCTATTTTTGTCTAAATTTAGGGTATCTGAACTAAATAAAAGAAGATTCGAGTTTATATTTCGTGGACAGTTTATTGTAAAATGAATTCGTTACGTATGTTAAGATAGTTTGGGCAATTAAGTAAGAAACGACTGTCGTTTCAATTTGTCCACAAACACAATTTGGAGATTCTACAAGATTGTAACTGAAAAGATGTTCATTAAGAGAACTACTTCAAAGTCTCAACCTGGTGTGCAGAATCTGACCAAGTCTTGAATAAACGTAATAGTATTCTGGCCATTTACAAGATTGCTGATTAATCTTGTTTTTAAATATATCAACTGAAGGGGAGTTACGGGTCTTTCCCTTCAACTTATTCCATAGTTTTTTGGTAGAAGGTAGAAAGTATTCTGCATAAAAAGCTCGTATTCGTACGGATTTCCGATATATTTCTCGATTGTCGTGTGAAACGTGTATGTAAGTTTTCAACGAGAGAAGGTACACAGTTTTGTTAGTAGCCTGGAGTTAAATGATTTACCATTTTATAAAAGAGCAGCAATTAGTGTTTCTCTCTTCTACCTTTTAACGATTCCCATCCCGTTTCCTCATATAGTTTTTTTAATTGCGGTTAATTTAGTACCTCCCGTAACGATTCGCATTGCTTCTATTTGTACATTTTCTATTTTATTTTCAAGACCAAGATTGTTATTGTCCCAAACGACGTCCCCGTATTCTAAAATTGGTCTTATGTACGAGACATAAATTTTTTCCAATGTAAATCTATCGAGGATAAACCGAAATTAGCGTAGTATATTTAACCTTTTACATGCTTTCTTTACTATATATTCGATATGGTCGTGCCACAAACCATTGTTTGAGAAGTTCATCCCAAATGTTTATGACTAGTGACTTCTTGTATTCTACAGTTATTCATATATAAGGGGGTATGAACGGGTTTGTTAAGGTTTCGAGAAACTAGTAAAGATTCAGTTTTTAGGGGGTTAAAAGAAACTAGCCCTTTTTTTTAACCATTGATGAATTTTCTTTCAGTCTTCGTTGAGCAATCTGGCAGTGTTGTCAGAGTCGTCAACTATGAGATAAAGACTAGTATCATCAGCAAATAATTTTATATACGCATTTATATCAGCAATGTCATTAATAAATAAAATAAATAGTAAGGACCCAAGAATAGACCCTTGTGGAACCCCTGCGTTAACAGGTTTCCAATCTGAAAAGCTATTTTTTAACACTACGCGTTGACATCTCCCTAGTATGTAGCTTTCCAACCATCGAAGCAAGTTTCCAGAAATACCATACTGGTGTAATTTGAAAAGTAGACCTCTGTGCCATACCCTGTCAAAAGCTTTGCTGATGTCACAAAATACAACCCGAATTTCCTTCCCGTTGTCAAGAGCCCTCCCAAAATCGTTGGAAATATCAATTAGTTGGTTTATAGCAGAATCCCCTTTTGTAAAACCCGATTGATTTTGAGTAATAACATCGTTCTGAAGTAAGTAATTATGAATATACTTGTAGACACACCTCACCATACATTTGGATATATTGCTTAGTAGAGAAATAGGTCTATAATTTTGAACCTCACCTGGACTATCACTTTTGAAGACGGGTGTGACATTTGCTCTCTTCCATGATGACGGAAACGACGACTTAGATAATGACAGGTTAAAAAATTATTTATAACTTTGTTGTATAATTATAAAGTTAAGATAACAGTAAACACCTACAATGGCCGAAAATCACAATCACACGCCACAATCTACACGGGAGCCACACTAGCAAAAACATATAACAGACTTTAAACAAATGTAAATAGCGATAGGAATTCAGGATAGCAACTGTTGTTCCCCGACAGTTGTTACACCGATGTAAAGGGGTAGTTACCCTTTGTATATATATTAAATTGTTCTTTATAAGCTATTTTACATCTTTTTTTCATGCTCTTCCGAATGTTGGGATTCGATCCGTTTTGTAGAGATATGAATTGTCGAAATGATCATCTGAGCAAAATGAAAATTACAGTAACTTCGAAATTAAGTTATTTTACCTTAGCCTTCAAATGACTCGTGATATTTTTGCTTTGAAATAACAACGTCCGATAAAATACGGCGTCTAAACGATGTCACGTTTTCAATACTTTGAACTTCACATTTGGAAAAAATAGTTTCGTACTGTACAGAGATATAAAGATAAGTCAGTAGAATTGAGGTACATTGTAATTCACTATTTATTTCTTCTTCCCTGATATTTTGCACGTAATCGTAAAAGATTTCTTACGATTCCGTTAACATATTTTGAATTCGGCTGTAAAGTAAGTCTGTAGGCATTAATATTATGAGAAAGAAAAAATGGATGGCTGAAGACAATTTAAACAAGACAAACTGTAAACAAAGCTCCCTTATATATACACCACTCCCCAGTTTGATTCCAGAAATAAAAAATTCCGGAAAAAATCAAATCAAATTAAATTTTACAATAGTTATTTCTTAATGGCAATATATACTGAAGATTCTGTGAAAGTTTCTATGAATTCCACTGAATGGCTAGGAGGACGGACAAGCAAAAAGAACAAACAAACGAACGGGCGGGCGGATGTACCTCAAACGAACGGACGGACGCACTGACACCATGACCGCTATATACCACTCTGTTAAGGTTCTTAAGGGGTACTCTGGGGTAAGATGAGATAACTCTGTTTTTCACTTTTTTATTACTTACACAAATAAATAGAATCATTACAATAGGTATTATCAAAATTTTAAAATTATAAAATTTTTTCCACACAGCAAATGAATATTAATTTTGACATGAAAACAAATACCCAACATCCAGTTATTTATAATTAGTGCATTTTACTCTAATTTTGCAATGCTGTCCAAAGATAATGAAAATATTAAAAGTCAGATTTCTTCCAAGGGAGGTAATTTATAGCACAGATTGAGGAATTTTATTGATTTTTACCCACTTTATTCTAAATTAAGAAAAATGGGACGGTAGAATTTTCTAAATTTTAATATATCTTACAAATAATAGTTTTCATTCTATTCCCAGTTTTCGGTGAAAATTAAACGACAGAATTTTTTACAAGAATTGTTTTAAAGTGATCAAAATAGAGTGAAAAATTTCAGCATATACTATTCAAAACACCAATACATTTCAGTTCAAACTAGTTAAATTTACTATCATTATTCATGCTTACTTTCACACATGTCTAATCTACAGAATTTTGCATTTGAAATAATTTTGAATTAAATACAAATTTAATTAGAACCAATTTTATACACCACAATCAAGTCCTGAACGGACCAAATTTAAAATAAATTTTAAATCAAATACAAATTAATTAGAACCTGAACGGACCAAATAATATGAGGAAACATGGTATCTTTGATGACTACTAGACATAAAATCGGACGGTAAAAATTGTTGAAAATTGCTGAAAGTCCACATGAACATGTTTAGTTTTAATACTGAAAATATTAAGAAAATTAAACGGGTGGAAAATTTTAGGCTTCCCAGGTCTACCCCCTTAAATAGGGGATATGATGAAATTCTTGGTAAAAAAATCGGTACTTGAATACCGTAGTAAAAAAGAGAGAAAGGGAAAAAATCGAAAAAACTAAAAACCCATGACTAATATTCAATACGAATTTAGACAACATTAATAGAGCAAAACAAATCAACAAAAATGACCAAGAACGCCACAAATCTAAACCATTGATATGAAGGAAGGAAGACCGGACTTAGTACCGGCACTAGGAAAAGCCAGTGGTAAGGTTAAATTAATAAAGAAAGGATATGGAGAAAATGGTCCTAAGACAAAGTCTTTAAAAATTCATGGTAAAACAGCGCTTTTACTGTTGTTCTTCATCTTGAAGTCACCATGAAGCCTTCATATCTGCCAAGATACATGTACCTCATAGTAATTTGAAGACGACCACTAGAACCTGTTTAGCTGAACTCGTTGCTAGTTGTCGAGCAATGTGACATCCATGTCTAATTTACCATTTATATTGAGACTATACAACTCTAACACCAGGAAGAGTACAAGGCAGAAAAATCTCAGATACCCAGGGGTAAGATTTTATTGAAAAACAATTTTCATATTATTTGCATTGAAGGGATAACAGAAAACATCTACAATGACTAAAAATTACAATTACATGCTACAATCTTTCAGGTAACTACACAGAAAAACAAAAATAAAACAAAACACAAACATAAACAACGAAAGGAATTTAGGAGAGCTGGACAAGGTACCAGCAAAAGCCAGTGGTAGGGTTAAAACAGTTCATGGGTACCACAAACCTCCCTTTTATCTGTCCCATTTCCCTTTTGTATAATTAAAATACGAATAAATCAAAAACAGGTAGACTGCTAACTACATGACCACAATCTTGAAAGGAGAAAAAACACAAAACGTTATTTTGAAAGATGGGTCAAGGAATGCTCGCTGCTGATCTGCCGTCTAGCTCAAGGTGCCTAGTCTGCTGCTAAAACACTGTCGCACCACGGAAGAAAAATTAAACTCAAAACTTCCTGTAGGGTTTGGTTAACAATCGTCATTAATTTCAGTAAAAATGGGCATGCAGTATCAGTGAGAGGCCAATATGTGTGTAATATTTTCAGGTCACTATGTCTCAAAAGTGATTTAACGGATGGAAGCAAAACATATCCCCTATTACGTAAACAATGTAAGTTACGTCGAGGCTTTTTTGATTTTTAATGAATTTGTGGCATTTTTAACGACATTTTCCGTAAACGAGGATTAGTAATGCCATAAGTAACTAGTACTTCAATTGTTCGAAGAACAATTGATAGGTCTTTCTCGAGAATTGCGTCATAATGTTCTGATTATTGATTTGTCGAAAAAACTTAGATTTAAGCTTGAAAATACATTTATTGATTCGTTAACGTGGTATACAAATTTTGACTGCGACCTTGACCTTTGACCTTGAAATTTTTTTGATGTCACAATGTCGCGAACATTTTTTGTATTGAAAATATTTTTGTATCTTCAATGGTATTTGAGCTTAAAGCGAAAAACCCAATTTCTGACATCAACAATTGGTTTTTGGTCCATAGGCCTAAAACAGTTGGTCTAATCATTTCAGACCCATGTAGCAAATGTAGATCTCAACTAGACACAAATTTTCTCCTTTACATTTAATCACCTATTTACTACCGTTTCAGAGTAAATATCATAACAAGGTCTGGGGTCAAAGTTCAAAGTGACCAATGACCTTCGACCTTAGCATTTTAGATGTAACACATATTACCGAAGTTGAATGGAAAAGGTTTCATGTTTCTATCACTTACCGTTTTCGAGAAAAACATACTTAAAAATTACCGTGTTTGGGTAGGTATAACCCGCAATATACATTAGTGCGGGTTTTGCCTACCCGAAGACGGTGATTTTTTTTCGGCCCTTCATATCAACCTCAATCTTTGACCTTGAATTTGAACTTTGACCTTGAACTCATTTTGAAGGTCAAAGGTCAAGGTCACATGATTCAATGACTAATCGTTGTTGAGAAACAAATTGTTGAAGTCGAAACAAAAATATCAAGGGGCATAACTCATGAACGATTCATCGTACAGATTTGGTCCAAATGTAACGATCGTCCGTCATGACCTAACAAACATTTTGCCATTGCATTTTTTCGCTATCTCTTATGGTTTCTGAGTTTATCCCATAACAATGTTTTCGAACTTTGGGCGAAAATTCGTGAACGAAAAAAGATTTTCGAGCGATGCCTAATCCTTATCAACTAGACATGGTCTGTGCTATTGTGTATAAATATCAAAAGGATTGGTCCAGTCAGTTTTCAGGGAATGAGGCAGAAAAGAAAAATAATAATAATTAAAAGGACAATTGTTCAGAGAACAATTGCAAGGTCTTTCCCAGTCAATGTTATGTCTTATGTTATGTTTTGTTATGTCACATGTTTAAAATCATCTTGTTGGGACGCACATTATCTCCAATATTAGAGTAGCCATTTCTAATCGTTTTAGAGATTTTACTATAAAAAATCCCCTAAACTTTGGCTATGACCTTGGCCGATGACCTTGATGACCTTGACCTTGTGCTCAATTTGAAGGTCTCTTCATACTGATTAATTTGGTATGTTACATGACCATACTATCTGTAAAGTTTTGAAAGTTATACGCAAAAAACCTATTTCCGAAACACGTCAAGGGCAATAACTCTTTGGGGAGTCATCGGAGAGCTTCAGTCCAAATGAAACAAATGTAGCCCTTGACATGATGAACATTTTTGCTGATATGCTCTTTCAGCCATCTATTACGGTTTCCAAGTTCATCTGATAACAAGGTCAAAGGTCAAGGTCAAAGGTCACAGATGACCTTGAACCTGGTACTCAAATTGAAGGTCTTTTCATACTGATCACTTTAAACATACATGTTTACTATATTATCTGTAAGCCTTTAAAAGTTATTCGCAAAAAACCGATTTACCGAAACGTGTCAAGGGCTATAACTCAAAAACCGTTCGTCGCACAGTTTTCGTTCCATTGAATCAAATGTAGATCTCAATGAGAGGAACATTTTTGCAATATAATGTTATCATAAATGTTTTATCGTTTCCGAGATATCGCGATAACAAAATTTCAAATGTCGGCCATTTTGAAAATGGCGGACGAAAAATTTTTTTGCCCCCGATTTTGTAATCAGGGCCATAAAAGCTACCTGGAAATCAAATTTCATCAAAATCCGACAACTTTCAGAAATTGCATATTTAGGGGTCAAAAACGCGTAACCGGGGTCGCGACCCAAAAATTTTTTTTTGCGTGATAATTCATCCTGAGGATGAATACAACTTTATCCTTACCTTAGATTTTTGATATCGGTTACGGTTTATGAGGATGTCTGATAACAAGATAAACCGTATTCGGGGAGAAAACTCTGTTACTTATAATAGAATCGGTTCACAGGGTGACCTGAGTCGAGCCCGGCCAATGCTTGTTAAGTGTACCAAGTTTGGTTATGATTGGTTAAAGCACTTTGCCAACATTGATGGCAGAGGAAAAAGAAAGAATAATAATAATCATAAGAAATACAATAAGGTCTTTCCACTGTAGTGGGAAAGACCTTAACTAGTATGTCAATTGTTCGAAGAACAATTGATAGGTCTTTCCCTGTATTGCGTTATAATGTTCTAATTATTGATTCATAGATAATACCAATATTCTAAGGTGAATATGTACATTTATTGATTCTTTAACATGAAATACGATTTTTGGCTGTGACCTTGAACTTTGACCTTGACCTTATTTTGAAGGTCATGTCTTGCTGAAAATTTTTTGTATCGAATATATGTTTGTATCTTCAATGGTATTTGAGCTATAGACAAAAACCCAAATTCGGACATCAAAAATCAGTTTTTGGTCCATAGACCCAAAACGGTTGGTCCAATCATTTCGGACCAATGTAACAAATATAGATCTCAACAAGACACACATTTTCTCCATTACATTTAATCAGCTATCTATCACGGTTCCCGAGTTAATCCAATAACAAGAACTGAGGTCAAAGTTCAAAGTGACCAATGACCTTTGACCTTGGTATTTTTAGATGTAACACATATCACCTAAGATGAATGGAACGGGTTCCAGGTTTGTATCTCTAACCGTTTTCGAGAAAAACATACTTAAAGATGTGACGAAATTTTGCAGGGGCATAACTCATGAACGGTCCACCGTAGAGTTTCGGTTCAAATGTAACGAAGGTCCGTCATGACCTAACAAACATTTTTGCCATACATTTCTTCAGCTATCTCTTATGGTTTCTGAGTTTATCCCATAACAGTGTTTTTTCGCTAAAACGAAAACGAAAAAAGATTTTTTGACCGTTCCCTATTTCTTATCAACAGGACATGGTCCCGACTTTTGTCCCAAAATATGAAAAGGATATGTCCAACCATTTTTCTGAAAATGAGGCAGAAAAGAAGAATAATAATAATAATAATAATCAAACGAAATACAGAAAGGTCTTTCCCTTGGAAAGGGGAAAGACCTTAATAATAATAATCAAACGAAATACAGAAAGGTCTTTCCGTTTGAAACGGGAAAGACCTTAATGAGCTGTTTACGAGTAACGCAATATTTAGATATCAAACTTTCATATCTATTTACTTCTTAAATGTAATCAACAAGTTATGAAATCTGTAACCCTGTTGTTACAGCTTGGCTGTAATAGTAAGGTTACGTTCATTAAAATCTTCACGAGTAGAACGAACTAGAAAATAGGCCAGGGAATATATGGTCATCATAATGACAGACTTTTAAGTTAGTCTGTTCAAAAATAAACAACTAACTAAATAGTGAATTTGATTCTGCATATGCGCATTTCGACAACTTATGTCTCTTCAGTACAGATAAAATCTAAACGTTTGGAAGACCATAAAGTCAAAGATGTTTAAAAACTGATAGAGAACAAATTACCAAATATGATCTAAATAGAAGGCCAAAATCAGCTAAGGACAGAGCTTTGCATGAGGGAGATACTCCTTAGTTTCAACAAAATTTACAAAAACTAGATATTGCAAGGTTCCAAATAGAATCGGCTTTCGGGTCAGCACCGAAGTACTGACTACTGGGCTGGTGAATACCCTCGGGGACTAACAGTCCACCAGCAGAGGCATCGACCCAGTGGTCACAAATAACTAAATACCGAAGTTTCTGTGAATTTTGATTCTGCATTTGCGCATTTCGACAACTTATGTCTCTTCAGTGCAGATAAAATCTTAACGTTTGGAAGACCATAAAGTCAAAGATGTTTAAAAAAACTGATAGAGAACAAATTACCAAATATGATCTAAATAGAAAGCCAAAATCAGCTAAGGACAGAGCTTTGCATGAGGGAGATACTCCTTAGTTTCAACAAAATTTACAAAAATTAGATATTGCAAGGTTCCAAATAGAATCGGCTTTCGGGTCAGCACCGAAGTACTGACTACTGGGCTGGTGAATACCCTCGGTGACTAACAGTCCACCAGCAAAGGCATCGACCCAGTGGTAACAAATAACTCAATACCGAAGTTACTGTGAATTTTGATTCTGCATATGACGATTTGGTTAAAGCAAGATGTGGAAATACGCACTTTTAATGTCTGCAAACCGTTATTCCTAATAATGATCTTGACCGTGACCGGAGAGGGCGTAGGAATTGTAGGAGATTTTGGTTTTTTTTTTGTTTGGGGGGGGGGGTATAATGCTAATTTTTTCTCCCAAAAAATACATTTTGTCTATGAGTTATGGTTTTCAGCTAAACAGTAAAATACATGTATTAATTTTGATAAAATCTGTGTATTTTGTTTTGTTGAGTAGTATATATTCATTAATAGTGTCCATATAATTTGTGCCAAAAATAAACCTAAGTTTTCATATAACGTCTGATTTTTGAGAATATCATCAATTTTGTTGCATCGGTTTTGAGCTCTAGATGACACTGAAAACAGTATGACTCAAATGCATTTATAAAGCGTTGAAGTCCTTATTCTGAAATTGAAACTAAGCTGAGTATAAAACAAATGGCTTAGCTTAGAATTTCCTATAGTTGCTGGAAATAATTCAGCAATATTTTGGAAAAAGAATTATGACTATATATAGAAATAACAAATCACCGAAGTTACTATTGAACATTGCAAAAGTCGGACGCAAATTATCTCATTGGATGACCACAAGCGTTTCTACGATTACGAAAGGATTACTATAGTAGTTGCCAAATGTACAAGAATGTGAATTCGTTATTTTAATTCATTCAAGAAACATGAAAATTGTTTTCGTATTGCTCTTCATTAGGGTTAATTAAAAGATGACAAACAGATTGGGCAGTGGTGAAATAAGATCATGAATACCCGCGTTCTTGTTACATTTTCAAAATGTTTTATTTTTTTTATTATTAAAGATTTAGTAGACCCGGGGTTATCCCAAAATTTTCCACAAATTCAATCTGCTTTAAACTAGCAGTATTGAACAAATATGTTTTAATATACTGCACGAAAAAAAAATGGAAAAGTTCCGTTCATAAATAAACACAAGGCAGATACTGCTCTACTTTACACGAATAATAATTGTCATTAAACTGCCCTGAATTGCCAAACACCTTCACAGAAAGTTGATGACTATAAAAAAGCTAATAATGGTCATCGGCATCCATTAAGCGTTAATTTGCAAAACAAAAGAAATCATTTGGTCAAAACATTTTTTTAACAAATAATTACTTTATTTCAGAAATATGCTTGTTACATTCCTCTTCAAAAGTCCAAGCACCTTTTGAAGACAGTATTGTAAGAAATAATACATTACACAGGTAAAATAACGTAATTCAACATAAATTATCATTGACATTTATCACAAATTAGACATAATTCTATTTTATAACCCATACTTTCCTAATTTTTTAATAAAATATTCTCGTTTTCTAATCTCCTCCAAAAACACATTATATAAATTAGTATTTTTCCTTTTTTGTTCAGACATGTAAACACCTTTGAAAATGGTAAATCCTTAAATTGTAATGAAAAATCAAAATATTTTTTATCAAAAATTTTGTATCCAAAAACAATATGTTTTAATGTAATCGCATTTGAAATATTGCATTTCGACAATAGTTGGTTTATTTTCTCTTTGAAACTATTTAAGTACGGACATGAAATAAATAAATGTGAATAATCTTCCTCTTGCTTACAAAAATTACATAAACTGTTATCGGTTATATTCCATTTAAACAACAATTTGTTGTTTGGAAGAATACAGTTTAACAATTTATACCTAAACATTTTAAATTTATTTTCTTCTATAAAATAAAATATAAAATGAAGCAGATTAGTAATGCTATGTCCTTCTTCCATGTGAAAATATTTTTTTCCGTACAGCTATACCTATTGGTGCAAAGAATTTATTTTTAATAAATACTAAATAAAATATTGTGTTTGTTAAACACGACACATCCTTACGAGTTTGAGAGTCAATAAACATTTGCATTTTACAAGTAACCAAAGTCTTGCATGATTGTTCTTTTTTAATTCAAGTAACCAGTTAGCTGGAATAGCCTTTTTAAGAATTGATATTTCAGCAATCCAGTTACTTTTATTGTTTAATTTCTGTATTATTTATCTTGACTTATTTCCCCATTTGCGTTTACAATATCATTGACATGAAAAATTCCACTATTAATAAAATTTATAAAAACAAGACTTTTATTCGAAAAAAGTAATAAATTTATTCCCCCATATAACTTGCTTTCTAATATCTAAATAGTTTTTTGGTGCTTTACATTGCCCCCTCCTACTTCAATCCAATATATTAGTATATGTTGATAAAAATCAGGTATCTTTTCTAAAACATGTTGTACCTTTTTAATTTCTAGATTCATATTAAAAACAAACCATTCGTCACCAAAAACTGAAAAATACTTATAAGGAATCAATTTCCAGTTGCTTAAACCTTTAGCAACAAATTTTTTAACCCATGACACTTTAAGTGATTTAAAATAACTATCAAAATCAATCATATTTAGACCCCCATCTTTTAACTTGCCAATCAATGTGTGTCGTTTGATTTTGTCAGGTTTATCTGACCAAATAAATCGAAAACACTTATTTTCTGTTTCTTTTTTTATATTTTTCTGGCACTGTCAGTGCACTAGCCACAATATCAAAGTTTTTATAATCAATATTTTACCCATTAAAGTTAGATTTCTCTTTTTCCACTTTAATAGTAGATTGTTCATTTTCCCTATTTTCCCTCCCCAATTTAATTTGTCGACCTCTTCCTTCTGGTGTCCAAAATAAATATCCAGAGCTTTAACTGGCTTTTGCGTCCACCCAATTCCACCAACTTTGTTTTTTTAATTTTCCAATCCATATACCCTCTGTTTTATTCTTATTTATTACTAAACCGGAAAACAAACCAAAAATTTCAATTTCATTTTGTCAAAACATTGCCTAAAACATAGCTTCATTTAATTTCTTCTGAATGTAAAATCTATTATTCAATTTTCACCAATAAATCTGAGATGAAAGATCCTCCACATATATTAGTTATATCAAAATTTGATAAAAATTCAACGTACCGTCTTTCCACAAAATTATGAAAATCTTCATTCCCCTTCAACAGAAATAATTACCCTTACGAAAAATACGGCTTTCATCCAAGTTAATATCTTAATTTACCGTTCCAAAACTGGATGTAAATAAATGCACAACAGGAAACACCTACAAAGACTGAAAATTATAATACCATGCCACAAGCTGCCAGGGAATTACAATGTTTACAGGAAAAACACGTGTAAGACAAACGACAAACGTAGACAAAGTCGGAAAAGCCAAACTTGGTACCGGCACTAGCAGAGGCCAGCGGTAAGATTAAACCGGTTTATGTGTACCCAAATCTCCCCTTCATCTGTCCCGTTTCCCTATAGTATAACAAACATACGAATAAAATCCAATATATCTTTATGAAGGCATTATGATTTGCTGTATTAAAGGGGTGTAGTTTCATCATATTTCTATTTATGAAAATATTATTAATCTAGTGTTTTATTCATACCAATCATAAGTAATTTTAATGTGAAAAAGAGTTACGCTTGTTTAAGTAGCCTTATTGTGAGCAACCAGCTTCTATCATTGGAATCAATGTATCGAACACAGGCTCTTGAATAGTGGATGCACTGGCAGATGTACATTAACTCCGTTTGCCGGTACTGTTTTGATGTTGCTACAAAGAAAAGGGAAATTGACCATTGGAAAAGTGAAAACATCGCAATTGTCGTACAGCTTAGTTTGAAGTCTACCTCTGTTGTCAATTTCAAGATGAAAAACAATAAAGGAGGACCATGTGGAAGTGAAAGTATAAGCCTTTATTTCGAGTACTTTTGGATAGATCAGATGAAGAAAATCGCCGAAGCGAGGGTTGTTTAGTGACAAAATATCATCTGTATATAAAATTGAAGGATTGGACTAGCTTTTAATTTTTATTCCCTCGATAAGAGTGGAGAAACAGATCGGCAAAGAAAGATGCACAGTTTGTTTCCATAGTTGGCTGGAAAACAAATCCTCCAAATTGGACAAATATATTGTCGAAATTGCTAGTAAAACACTTACTAGATGCCGAAATAAAACGATGTTTGAAGCGATTTTTGTGAAGCTTAGGAACCCAGTACATGGTAGGTAAGGTATTATCCTAAGGTGGAACTTAAAGCATTTTGTATCCTTATATTGTTGTTAGGTTAACGTTTTATCGTCCCAACTGGTACGTTTGAAAGTGTTTGACTTGTCCAGTTCATTTTGTCGGACATCGATGTAGTATGTTTTCAGACGATAGCAACGTTTTAGAAGCCTTGCAAGCAGGTACAAAAACATATCTTTTTTTGACCAAGACCCTTCTTAACTCTATTTACGCAACATAATTAACTATATACAAATTTATTCTGTTGGTGACCTTGTTAATAATTTTATATTTATACAACTTTAGAGCATTCTTGTCTGCACTTTCTAGTTTGCACCTTTTTAAAAAATATTTTGTTACAATAAATCTGGTTATCCATGGCAGGATCTGTTTTCATGTTCCATTAGATATATGTATTTAGCTTCCATTCTATATCTAAAAGAAAAGGCATCCAAGTATTATCGCATTGTTGATATGTTATACCTATAACATTTTCTTCAGAGTAAAGGTTACTTGTTTGTCTTGGTGTTTATTGGACTGGTGTTGGCACAACGTCCTGAACGTACAACATCACGACCCGACGGAAATTCTCCATCTACATCTCCACGTCCAAAAGGAGGTCCATCATCTCCTACTTCAATTTCTGGATTACCGTGTAACCAAACAGGTACTGAGATTATAGGACCACTACCGAAAAATCCCCGAAAATGTCCGAAATATCCACGGTATGTTTTTTTTAACGTAACCTTTTCTATCATTTTGTCGAATTAACACATTATGCTTGAATGGTCAAATGAAAAACGGACCGAAATATAATAGTCTTAAATACAGACATATAATTAGCAAATAATGCAATAAATCTGGACAGGGCAAAAATAGGTAGCCAAACACAGACAAAAACTGTTGTAGTAATGGCACTTAATAAATATCATATCCCTAGAACAGGCTAACTAGCATATTCAAAGTACCGAACTGTGTCAACAAAATGAGATAACAAAGATGATACCATTTTCCACTTAATCAATGTTAATTCTCATTGACATATCTATAAATTTCAGTAAAGTCAAGTGTTTGTGGTCCCTATCTTTCCCAACAAACCACTGAAAGGTTTAGCATCCAAACGAGCATTTTTGATTTGAATAGACGTCATTTTACTGGAGTACAACGCAACCGGTTGAAAAAAAGTCTTAACTCATTTTTGATTGATTTAATTGATTGAACATTTGCTTCTTGTGTGGAGAAACAGCCAAGGAAATATAAGCCAAATCTATAAAGGGTTTGTGGGGAAGGATATGGACCTAAAACACTTGACTTGGAAAGATGGGATTTCATGGTAATAACACTTTGTGTGCCTTATTACTGAATGCCCTTTCATGTCTCTTTACTTTCATTTTTGTACTTACCACATTCCTTGTTCTTTTGCTATTCTAATGTTGTTTTGTAATTGCAGAATTGTAGTGAACTTCAAAAAGTCATACGTCCAAACATAGGAGGGGGACGTGCGATATTTTGCCCAATTTGCTGGCTTAAAGGCCCTGTCACACTATAACGTTCTAGCCAACGTGTGTCGACGTTCGCGAATTTTTGTAAGAACGTTAACACACGCCTCAGAAATTGAAGAAATTCTCTTGTTGGACACATTCATAACGTCAGGCTAAGGACCTACAACGCACGGAAAACTTATTCATAACTAGCCTACAACGCTCACAAAGCGAGTAACAGCGTATGACGACGTTTCAAAGGCGTTTATAAGGGTATAACGAACGCATCCATAACGGTCTTCCAACATTCAGAGAACGTCTATTTAGCGTTTTGACAATCTTTCGTCAGATCTGTTGAAAATTCTTTACCCACTTCATTTTCAAAGGTAGAATTGGATAAAAATGTCATAGAAAAATACGACGGATTTGAAGGAGGGATAGGTAAAAAAATCCGAAAATTTATTTTGAAAAAAAAATATAAAAGCCTGATGCTGACATAAAGGAGCTTTTTTACATTCATTTGGAAATTTGTCTTGCTTTTTTACCATTATTTAAATAATAAAGCATCGGCTAATACGTTACTCCTTAGTTACAAAGACGCTCGGTTTGCATTCTTTACACTTTTAAACAACTTTCGAGAACTACTACATATCGCACACATTGAGTGCGTAACATACCTCTAGCGTTCGTCTAACGTGTACATAATTTATTGACAACACGTTGGCGAATGTCGTGAAATTTTGAGCATGTTCAAAGTTTTCCGATGCACCAAACGTTCAACAACCACCGTATGTGAACGACACCGGCGACGTGTTTTCATCTCTCATCTTTATTTACTTGCTTTATTCTATGTTAAGACGACTATTACGAACTCTAATTTTATCCTGTCGATCATTACACACATTTCTGGTCAACAATATTAAGAAGAAATATAATAAAAGTGCGATTTTCACGTTTACTCATGCTAAAGTAATATCAATCGTCCGCTTTGGTAGTACAAATATCTGGTGTCGTTCTCATACGGTGACAACGCACGCTAACGTGTGTCGACGGGATTCTAACGTTTTAAGACTTTCAAGAACGTGTCCCTAACTAATACAACGCATACTAGAGTGTACGATAATATTTCTACACGTCGGCACAGGTTGGCGCTGTGCGTTATAGTGTGATAGGGTCATAAGATAAAAAAAACAATATAGATAGGAAATTGTTTGAGTATAACATTACGCAACTTTCACCCGAAGATTGATTTTGAAGATCTCAATTAATCTGTCTGAATTATACTCCGTATTAGTACGTCATGGATATTGATATCATTTGACTTCAGAAAATATCAGTCCTCCCTCGTCAATAAAACCTCTGTATTGCTATTTTTTCACAGAATATTATGGAGTACGTGCACTTGACATTTTGTCCATTATACAGTGCAAATATCAACTGAGTCCGTATCAAAAAGACAATGTTATTGTTCTTAGTTACCGATAAATAAGAAAAAGATTAATTGAGCCCAACATAAAATAAAATAAATCTACTATTTGTTTTGCTTTAATTATTTTTTTTGTCAGAATGTGTAATTTTCACAAAACAAGCCAGTCGTATGACACAAATGAGCACATACAAGCTAAAAAAGAGCAGCAGAAAACCGAAGGAAAAAGGGAAGCTATGACAAAAACGGCAACAGAAAAAAAACAAAGAAAAAACTCAGTGTGAACTCCCAAAAAAGCCGGGACTGACATCAGGTGCTCCGGAAGGGTAAGCATGTTCCGCTCCGCTAGCGGCACCCAACATGTAACTATACCAAGCAACCCATATTATAGAAAGAGTCTGGACTACGGCGCACAGATCGAAAATAGTAATTCCGAAGAAAAACGGGAAAATTACAAAATCTAAAATAACTCCCAGAAAAAATATAAAAAAATTCAGAAATTCATATCGAACACAATTAAAACATCCTCACATAGACAATACAAATAAACAACAATACCACACTGCAGCCCTATATTTATGAATTATCAGCTGCTTTTGAAGAGTAAGCATGGTCTGGTTTATGCTATGCTTAGCACCCGTCACAATGCCAATGATAAGTCCTGTTTGTGGGTCAGTATTTTTCATGTCGGTAGTAAACTCAAAAATGTCTATTATCAATTTTAACTAGAACATTTTTACGATCTGTAAAATCATGGTGAAATGTCTTAGTGACAAATGCAACAGTGATTGAACATAGCCTTGGTGTATAAAAATTTTGAGATAGTAATTTCGTCCTGTTAACTGTACAAACTACAGGCAGAAGAACAGCGAAGGAGTTTTGAAATAAACTGATTGCTAGTAATTTCCAAAAATACTTAAGCACTCTATCCAGCTCCACAGACATATCCTTAGGAAAAGCTATAAATTTTGTATCAATTTATCACGAAATATTAACAAAAATGAATTAACTTCGGTTCTCACTTCTTTTATTTTTCATATGAACTATTAAAATGAATTAGAAGAATTGTTCTTTAGAATACCGAAGCAAAATAACATAATGCCGAAGTTGCTGTTAAATGATGAAAATTCATGTAGTTCCTCAAGATCCCTACGCGAAAGATGCCCTTTCTTATTGCTATTCTGACAATAAATGGTCAAACAAAGAGTAGTCTGTTCCTAATGCCGATTGTTCCCGTGAAATATATATGTTTCAGTTTTGTCTTTTCAGGAAAAATTTAATTATCGTCCATTTATTTTGTAAAGTTTGAATCTCGAGATGAAAATTCCACCATTCTGGTTTTTTTTTCATATTCAGTTTTTACCTTTGTTTTCCTACAGATTTGTTTAATGAGTCAGAATTTTCAGATCTTAACCTGAAATTTTCCTTGGTGAGCTTTCTGTTTCGAATTCTTAAGGTTCCTTTATCTCCACTTCTTGAACACATGATATAGCAGTTGAGTTCGACGGATTTTCTTCAAGTACGTAGAAAGATTGGTTTTTGCTTCTTCTCGATAAATTGCTTCACTGTACTATATATTTTTTTATTCTGGTATCTTTTTTCTTTTAGTTGCTAGAGAGTTTCTGGCGAACCCTGAACATGCAGGAATAAAAGGTGTTACAAATAACTTAATACCGAAGTTATTGTGAATTTTGATATCATTAAATTTATACATTTTTTACATATGTATTCTGTGGTTTTCATTAATCTGCAGAGACTAAATTAGCAGTAAATTCGGGTTTTAGTTATACAGGTAGGGTTGTCAACTTGTTTGTACATATTCATGACGTTAATCTATGAGCAAATAAGACTTCATCAACCAACTGGTCATTGTACCCGAAAAGATGAGAAAAAAGATGTTGTTTTTGCTACTAAGAATGAGATTTCGATAGCTCTACTATTTCTGTATAATGTCTGGATCATCAAAATTGTAAGTGTTTTGTACGGTAATTTTGATTTCTGTTCTCTTGTATATGTTACTCTTACTTTTGTCTTTGTCGATGATTGTGATCAGGTTTGCCGTTGTGATATCTGTGTACAAAGAGATTAATAATTTTTTTTTCAACCTTCATTTTGACCTTAGTTAAGAGTTTTAGAAAAAAACATCTTCCACGAATTTTAATTGGATTTGTCTTAGGTTAGAAAACGACATAAAACCGGTTTGAGTCACCATTTCTTTTGAAGTATCTATTCCAAATCAACACCATTGTGGTCAACAATGTTACCCATGGTTCCATCTGCCTTTGTATTTTTGCCTCATGGACGCTGGCTTTTGATTCTGTTCGATATTTTGTGATTGTCCCCATGTAAGACGATTTCTTGAAGAAATAAAGGAATAAGAAGTTAATGTACATGGGACAAAATCCCTATAAATACATGATAAGATTTGGTAAATGCAATAACGCTTTCATTGTTGTTCTTCATCTTGAAGTCATCATGCGGTCTCCAACAAAAACAAACGCTCGTACCTCATAGTAAGTTCAAGATGGTCCCTAGCACCGAGTTGAGTGGAATTCACTTGCCAAAGTTTAAACAACGCAACATCCATGTATCCTTTTTGTCATGAATGTGGTGTCGTCAACAAGCATAACATATGCAAAATACTCCTACAAACACTGTCATTAGTTGCCAGACAAGGGGACTGTTATAGGTAATTAAATGTTGTAAATATTCTATAATGCATTTTATTCATTGTTTTTATTTTGTACGGCCTTAATGTCATGTAATTTGTTTGGCCTAGTTATGTAACTTGTTTACAATAAACAAGGGTCAAGGTTATTTCACCTTAGGACATATAGAAATTTCTAGAATTTAAATATAATATTTAACACATAGAATTTTCTAGAGGCTTTCCTTACATAATCATTCTAGTCATGTGATTGTCAGTTGATTAGAATGTTCTAGTTATATCTTGTGGATAGATTTTTCTAGAAATAATAAATGTATTTATATGAGGTAGCTGAAAANNCAGGATTAATTAGTTTATATAGGATTATCACGCACATCTTTCGTATTGGAAATCGACATCAATTATTGTGAATCTATTATTAACTATTTAGTGAGGATTATAAGGATTATTCTGTTGGACATTTATTGGTGGAATTAAGTGAACTGTTCATTTGGATTATTAATTGGACTTCATTGTTGTAAGATAATTTATATATTGTATTTAATTTGTAAAATAGTAATTTTTTTCGTCTGATTAAAAAGTTAATTTGAGCCAATTTTGTTTTATCTTTTTGTAAAATAGTAATTTTTTTCGTCTGATTAAAAAGTTAATTTGAGCCAATTTTGTTTTATCTTTGCTGACTTTAATTGGTCGTTTCTGCCACATAACAGGACCAATAGACAATACAACATATAAACGATCACATGGTAATCATCGAGAGGATTATAAGAAAACTTGGCAGGCAAAATCGGGAGATGCTGGCCATATATTTACAGATCACCGGAAAATAGTTAAAGTTTTACAAAACAAGAAAGCAAAATTTCACAAACTTATTTTGTAAAGATATATAAGACAACCTTGTACAATACCTCTAGATTAATGCATGAACATTTCTATATCATGTATATCAGATCAGATTTCTTCCCGAAACGAAAATATCAGCTAGAGACCATTTGGATGAGGGATTATAACCAGGCTGATATGGGAAGTTCATCTTTAAATCTGATTTTACGTTCTTAGAACTGATATATTCAAGTTTTCATATGCATTATAGGCGATAGTTAACAGGTATATCAACATACCTAGTCTGGTATGGCTGATGTATATGATGATAATCCCTAATTGGAAGTTGATCATGAAAAGATTAAGGTATTGGCTTTTAATATCAGCACGGTTATCATACCTCGACCCACATCAGCCCTCAATTGGAGCCCTGGACCGATATTGGAGTCTCGGGATGGGAATGGCCATGTATGAATATATGTCCTTTTCCATCAACACGGTTATGAATCCGGATATATGGATTTCCTTTGTTTGGATTCTAGTGCTGCTGATGAGGAATAAGTTTCCGAAATGGCCATACAGCTCAATAAAATTATTGCCGTTGGAGTTAACATATGTGTGATGGTCTCACGTTCATTTACTCCGTATCCTTTCGTAAAATATTATATTTTGTTTCTGCATATACGCATTTCGACAGCCTTAAGTAGATGGTCGGCATGAAAAAGTGGTGCGTTTCCCCTGATATTCAGTTTAGTTAACTGAATTTAGTTAAATTTAGTTATTTGTTATAAATGTTTATAAATTTAGTTATTTGTTACCACTGGGTCGATGCCACTGCTGGTGGACTGTTAGTTCCCGAGGGTATTCACCAGCCCAGTAGTCAGTACTTCGGTGCTGACCCGAAAGCCGATTATTTTTGAAACC
>MJUU01014472.1:19899-42108 GCA_002080025.1 Modiolus philippinarum | reverse complement strand
AAAAAAGAAAAAAAAAACAAGTTTAATACTGATGTGATTTTTTTATATAAGTAATTCAAAATTTTGTGACAAACTCTGAACTCCTCTGATTTTTTCGTAGATTTATCATGAGCAATGTTTATGTATGAATGAATCTGGCAAAATTAATAGAATTTTATGAAAATTTGTCTAAATGCTGCTACAATGGATTCCGTAAAATAATCAAACCAAATGTGGGGTTTGTGTGCACAAAATTATGGAAAGTCGTTGTGGAATTTATTCCCTATTTATTGATATTTATAAATGAATTTTAGATATAGGATTGTGTAAAATAAATAATTACAGATATCAATAAATCATTCATGGATATTAATACATATTGATAAATATCTATAAATCAACATTTATGAGATTAATCAATACAGCATTATCTATTGATATTCAAAATTGATTTATTGATATGAAGTAATGAGTTATAAATATTTCTAAATGTCTTATATATATATAAAATAGTGCATAAAAGGATATGGAGTAAATGCACATGAGACAAAGTCTCTACAAATACATGGTAAAAACAAGCAAAGGAACACCGCTGTTATTGTTGTTCTTCATCTTGAAGTCACCATGAGGCCTTCAACAATGAGCTTTGCTCATACCTCATAGTAAGTTCAAGACAGTCCCTAGAACCGGTTTAAGCGGAATTCTTTGCTAATTGTCGAGCAATGCTACATCCATGTCTTTCTTGGTGATGGGTGCGCTCCGATTTATAGATATAAATAGATCATTTATTTGTATCTATAAAGCAATTTTAAATATCAAGAAATGGTGCTTTTTATTAATATCTGTAAATGATTTATTTATATATATAATTCGTTCAAATCTCCATAGTTTGATTTTTTGATATCCATCATTCAAATCTCCATAAATCGCATTAGTGACCCAGATCATTTCAGTATTGGTAAGTATTTTATATGATGAATTCAGTTGACCAAGATATTTTTTTAATATCTATAATTCAATTTTAATATTCATAAATCGCCTCGGTAACATTGATCAGTATTTACAATGTCAAACGTACACTATATAAAGAGTTCAGTTGACCTCGATTTTTAAATATCCATAAATTGCCTCAATGACACTGATCATTACATTATTGTATTTTGTAAAACGCGGTAAAGACAATGATTTTGATCACACACACACACACACACACACACACACACACACACACACACACACACAGAGTTACAAGTAAAATATGAAAGCCACACTTTATTAATGGCAGTTCATTAGCATTAGAAATGTGAAAACATTTTTGTATCCTGGTTGGTCAAATCAAGAATACTGGGCATTTGGAGCTTTTTGAAAAAATGTCATTTATACTTCATGAATAAGAACAGCAATAAAAGCGTTGTTTCAGTGTTTGGTTTTACAATGTATTCTTACAGACTTTGACTCATGTGCTCCAAAGACTCTTGTGATCACAGTGTATGTTGCTTAACAACAGCAGTATAATGCCTACAGAATAACAACGACAAGAAACTGTTTACTACAAAATCCCAGTCCAGAAAAAAACGAAGATCAAGGAAACAGAAAAAATAAGACTAAATAGATAATATTCAAAACTCTAGAACAAACACTGCCAACTCATATTAGAACAGAGAGACACATTAGATGCTTTGGCAGAGAAAGCCAATCCTATTTTGTATAATGCACCAGTCGCACTTGTAAGTGAGTCATTTAAGGGAAATGTGAAATGTCGTTTAATTGTTTTGAATTTTATTCGATATATTTTGATGCCAACACGTGTGAACTCTATTTCTCTACTGCTTTCAGGAAAAAAGGATCCACATTACCTCAAATTCCAGTGTTTCCACCTTTTACATGTACATTTACATGGCATTATTATCAATTTCCAAGATGTATAGTTTATCAAAGAGAGATATGCCATGTTTTGAGGTATTGGAGAAACCGAAGATGTTTCTATAAGATATGCAAGTAAGTACATGATTGAAATCACATGTAAAGAAACAAGACAAAGTATTATTAGGTTACTGGTTTATTATTTTTTTTTACTAAAGGTAGTTCTAGTGACTAAAAATAATTGGGTAGATTTTTCTATTTTTTTCAAGATCTAAAGTTAATTGAACTCACTATAAAACTGTAAATAATAACTAAATACCGAAGTTACTGTGAATTTAAATTCTGCATATGCGCATATCGACAACTTATGTCTCTTCAGTGCAGATAAAATCTAAACGTTTAGATTTAAGGTACTCGTCTTGATAAGTTGGACTTTTTTTTCTAGTTTGATGTTACTGTGAGTCTTTTTGTGTATTTATTTTTTAGCCATTCACCTCACATAGGGGGATGGTTTGGATTCAAGAGGGCGAGTTTGACCCCGCCGCAGTTTTTGCGCCTGTCCCGAGTCGGGAATATGTTGGTCATTGGCTTCTCCTTGTTTTCTTATAAGATGTTAGTTTCTTGATGTTTGGGTTGTTGGTCGTGGTTTGTTTCCGTTGGTTTGTTCGCTTTTTTTTACCTTTTTGGGGCCGTTTGGGGCTTGCTGTATGGTGTGGGGTTCCTCGCAGTGTAAGGGGCCGTGCGGTGGCCCCTGGATGCTTTGCTTTGGGTCGTTTTAACTTGGATACGGGATGTTGTCTCCTTGACATTTACCCCATTTCCTTTCTTTTTTATGTTAAGAAGACCAAAAAGTCAAAGATGTTTAAAAACTGATAGAGAACACATAAATAAATCAACATGTCACCGAACTCGTTTTTTCAGATGAAGCTTCCGAATAGCAAGAATCTAACCTATTTATATAGTCTATATAGGGTGAAAATATTCAGCTTAGAACAGAACTTTGCATGAGGGGGATGCTCCTTTATTTTTCAACATTTTTTTATATGAATTAAACAATAGTTTCGTTCTTGTGAAAATGTAGTATAAAGTTTATCAAGGAAATCTTTTATTAAATTTGAAATCAAAAATAGGGTCACCGATAATATTTTTGAAAAAAAATCACGAAAATTTGATTTTCCTTTGATCATTTCCATAAATTTATATCTCCTTTATATAATAAGATTTCTTTCAGAAAGTGAGATATTGTGCACCCTTGCAGCTGAATAAAAAAATAAATGCCGATCATACAATAACTTTGGTTTGTGCATATGTTATTTCGACATTTCATATCTCTTCATTGCAGACAAAATGTAAACATTTTGAAGACCATACACAAAAAGATGCTTAAAAACTGAGAGAGAAAAAAACCTATATTATCTAAATAAAAAGCCAAAAATCAGCCTAGAACAGAGCTTTGCGTGACCAAGATGCTTCTTAATTTTTCAACAAATTTACAAAAAAAAATATTGCATTTTTCCAAAAAAAAATCTGTTTTCGGGTCAGCACCCAATAAGGGACTACTTGGCTGGTGAATACCCTTGGGTACTTACAGTCCACCAGCAGTGGTATCGACCCAGTTGTATAAAATAACTAAATATCAAACCTACTGTAAATTTGGTTTCAGCATATGGCCATTTCGACAATTTATGAAACTTGCTTATTTTATTTTATTTATTATTAAAAACAGTTCAAGATCATCTTTGCAAAAGTTTAATGGTTTATTCCAATTTTTATCGGACGCACAAAATAGATCCGCAGTTTAAGACACCCGGGTCTCCTTGATGAAGTCTTTCAAAGGTCGCAGAATACATATTCATAGTATGTGATGTGCACTAGTTCTGGCTATCAACGTAATATCAAGAGACTGGATTTGATTTTGAATGAATTGAGTTTTCTATGTATCGTGTGCGTTTTTTGTGACATGTACATTCACTCCATATCCTTTGATATTTTACTATTTTCTACCGTAGTTGACATGTTCAACACGGCGGGTGTCTTATAGGTACTCTACCAATGTACCTACAATGTAATCTCAGCCATTATCTTTTATTGGGTACGTTTTGCTCATCTTTGTATGTGTTGTGTGTCTCCTTTTTTCCTTTCAGTGCCACATTCACAATATGTCTGTTTCTTTAATTTCCGATATTGCAATGGTACTGGTAGTTTTCGTTATATACTAATGGTTCGGTTCTCACTTACTTTATAAAGAATACATGAATTTTGTTTTTCCTTACATGTGTTTTCGGATAAACATACACATTTTGCAACATCATTATAGAGATACACAGACGTTACGTCAATATTCATGTAAGTAATATTACGTCTGGGAAGAAAATTGTTTTAAAATAAAATTCTTTTTCTTCTCAGTACAGATCATCTTCTATGTTGCATTTAAAAAAAAGGAAATATTTTAAATCTGCCTTTCCTTCAGACATTCAATTGTTTACTTTGTGGTTTTTCACATCATCGATTTCCAGTTTGTCCTGTGTACATATGGCAAAATCTTACCGTTTTGCTCATTTGTATATATCGCCATTTTTAGACAAAATGGCGTCAAAATATCAAATACATTAAAACATTTTCATGAAGGGCCCGGACATTTTATAAACGTGTCAGTTTTACATGAATAAAATATAAAGTTTACGTTTCCCTCCTTCACCACACATTCAAATGAATAAAATATCTTAAAAATTCAAGGTTCCCAGAAGGAAATAATATTTGAAGCGAATTGCGTAGTATTGTCTTTGTCAAGATATTGCAAGATGTCGATTTTCTGTGATTTGAAATTGAAATTGTCAAGTAATCTCAAGATGTAAACAACTTGTCATGAACGAATATGCAAGTGTTTAACAATAATAATTCAGTGATATACCTACTTACATCAAAAGAAATGAAATAAAGGTTCCCACGAATGTTACGTCGGAGAAACTTGTCGACGCATCGGTGATCGTTTTGTTGAGCACTTACGCTCCGTTAAGAAACAGGATGATTGCCCAGTCGGCAACCATTTTCGAAGACCACATCATAATGAACTCGACATGCAAGTCACCGTTCTGGTCCAGACTGACAGTGGTGACAAATCCAGACAGTTTTTAGAACAACGCATCATACATTTTTTGGGCAGTATTCGCCCAAAAGGTATGAATGTAAAAAAACAGTTCTGTTCCTAATTATTTTCATCTGTCTGTCATATCTCATCTGGTCTTTTACTACTACTTTTATTATCATTTTAATTATTTACATTTACAAATTTAAATACACTTCTCAATAATAATATTTACATAGTGTACCTTTATTTACTATCCTGTTATCGATTAGGTTCAAGATCAGCGTGTTTACATAGATGGCATTTACACAATATCGAATACTATGTATATCCCTATTTTTGCATGTTTTCAGTAAATTTATGCCAAATTTGGGTATTAGATGGCATATACACCATATCGAATACTTTCGATATCCCTATTGTTGCATGTTTTCAGTATATTTGTACCAAATTTGAGTACTAGATGACATGTACATCATATCGCATACTATCGATATTCCTATTGTTGCGTGTTGGCAGTATATTTGTACCAAATTTGAGTACCAGATGACATTTAAACAATATCGCACACCATCTAAATCCCTATTGTTGCATATTTTCATTAAATTTGCACCAAAGTTTGGTATTAGATGACATTTACACCATAACGCATACTATCGATATCCCTATTGTTGCGTCTTTTCAATATATTTGTACCAAATTTGAGTACTAGATGACATGTACATCATATCGCATACTATCTATATCCCTATTGTTGCATGTTTTCAGTTAATTTGTACCACTTTTGAGTACTAGATGACATTTACACCATATCGCATACTTTCGCTATCCCTATTGTTGCATGTTTTCAGTATATTTGTACCAAATTTGAGTATTATATGGAATTTACTTCATATCGCATACTATCAATATCCCTATTGTTGCATATTTTCAGTACATTTGTACGAAATTTGAGTACTAGATGACATTTACATCATATAGCATACTATCTAAATCCCTATTGTTGCATATTTTCAGTAAATTTGTACCAAATTTGAGTACTAGATGGCATGTACATCATATCGCATACTATTGATATCCCTATTGTTACATGTTTTTAGTATATTTGCACCAAATTTGAGTACTAGATGGCATTTACAACATATCGCATACTATCAATACATTTTGTATCCCTATTGTTGCATATTTTCAGTAAATTTGTACCAAATTTGAGTGCTAGATGGCATTTACACCTTATCGCATACTATCTCAATACCTATTGTTGCATATTTTCAGTAAATTTTTACCAAATTTGAGTACTAGATGGCATTTACATCATATCGCATACTATCGATATCCCTATTGTTGCATTGTACCAAATTTGAGTACTAGATGGCATTTACACCATATTACATACTATCAATATCCCTATTGTTGCATGTTTTCAGTTAATTTGTACCACTTTAGAGTACTAAAATCAAAATCAAAATATCCTTTAGTATTGTGAGTATAATAACATTAATACGTCATAATATATTTTCTCGTAAGTTTTCGGGATGGTAAAATTGTTGAAAAAATATTGCTCACAAATCGGTTACTTAAACATTACCCAAAACTTGAAGTCATCTGTCTAGAAGTTTTACGGTCGACATCACCATCTTGTGGACTGATATGAGATATCTGTTTCCTAGAAGACAACAAATCTTTCCCTTGAAAGTTTAGTTTTTTTTCCTCAACCGGATTTGACTACACTACCCTTTTTGACACGTTCAACACCGTGGGTGTCTTATAAGAAGCAGNCCTTCACCACACATTCAAATGAATAAAATATCTTAAAAATTCAAGGTTCCCAGAAGGAAATAATATTTGAAGCGAATTGCGTAGTATTGTCTTTGTCAAGATATTGCAAGATGTCGATTTTCTGTGATTGGAAATTGAAGATGTAAACAACTTGTCATGAAAGAATATGCAAGTGTTTAACAATAATAATTCAGTGATATACCTACTTACATCAACAGAAATGAAATAAAGGTTCCCACGAATGTTACGTCGGAGAAACTTGTCGACGCCTCGGTGATCGTTTTGTTGAGAACTTACGCTCCGTTAGGAAACAGGATGATTGCCCAGTCGGCATCCATTTTCGAAGACCACATCATAATGAACTCGACATGCAAGTCACCGTTCTGGTCCAGACTGACAGTGGTGAAAAATCCAGACAGTTTTTAGAACAACGCATCATACACTTTTTGGGCAGTATTCGCCCAAAAGGTATGAATGTAAAAAAACAGTTCTATTTCTAATTATTTTCATCTGTCTGTCATATCTCATCTGGTCTTTTACTACTACTTTTATTATCATTTTATTATTTACATTTACAAATTTAAATACACTTCTCAATAATAATATTTACATAGTGTACCTTTATTTACTATCCTGTTATCGATTAGGTTCAAGATCAGCGTGTTTACATAGATGGCATTTACACAATATTGAATACTATGTATATCCCTATTTTTGCATGTTTTCAGTAAATTTATGCCAAATTTGAGTATTAGATGGCATATACACCATAACCCATACGATCGATATCCCTATTGTTGCATGTTTTCAGTATATTTGTCCCAAATTTGAGTACTAGATGACATGTACATCATATCGCATACTATCGATATTCCTATTGTTGCGTGTTGGCAGTATATTTGTACCAAATTTGAGTACCAGATGACATTTAAACAATATCGCACACTATCTAAATCCCTATTGTTGCATATTTTCAGTAAATTTGCACCAAATTTTGGTATTAGATGACATTTACACCATAACGCATACTATCGATATCCCTATTGTTGCGTCTTTTCAGTATATTTGTACCAAATTTGAGTACTAGATGACATGTACATCATATCGCATACTATCGCTATCCCTATTGTTGCATGTTTTCAGTATATTTGTACCAAATTTGAGTATTATATGGAATTTACTTCATATCGCATACTATCAATATCCCTATTGTTGCATATTTTCATTAAATTTGTACGAAAATTGAGTACTAGATGACATTTACATCATATAGCATACTATCTAAATCCCTATTTTTGCATATTTTAAGTAAATTTGTACCAAATTTGAGCACTAGATGGCATTTACACCATATTGCATACTATCGATATCCCTATTGTTGCATATTTTCAGTAAATTTGTACCAAATTTGAGTACTAGATGGCATTTACACCATATCGCATACTATCAATACATTTTGTATCCCTATTGTTGCATATTTTCAGTAAATTTGTACCAAATTTGAGAACGATGGCATTTACATAATATCGCATACTATCGATATCCCTATTGTTGCATATTTTCAGTAAATTTGTACCAAATTTGAGTACTAGATGGCATGTACATCATATCACATGCTATCAATATCACTTTTGTTGCATGTTTTCAGTATATTTGCACCAAATTTGAGTACTAAGGGGCATTTAGACCATATCGCTTACTATCAATTTCCCTATTGTTACATATTTTCAGTAAATTTGTACCAAATTTGAGTATTAGATGGCATTTACACCATATCGCATACTTTCGATATCCCTATTGTTGCATATTTTCAGTAAATTTGTACCAAATTTGAGTACTAGATGGCATTTAAACCATATAGCATACTATCAATATCCCTATTGTTGCATATTTTCAGAAAATTTGTACCAAATTTTAGTACTAGATGGCATGTACATCATATTGCATACTATTGATATCCCTATTGTTGCATGTTTTCAGTATATTTGCATCAAATTTGAGTACTTGATGGCATTAAAACAATATCGAATTTACTATCAATATCCCTATTGTGGCAAGTTTTCAGTAAATTTGTACCAAATTTGAGTACTAGATGGCATTTACACCATATCACATACTATCGATATCCCTATCCCTGAGTACTATGTGGTATTTACATAATATGCCATACGTTATCTATATTACTATTGTTGCATGTTTTCAGTATATTTGTACCGAATTTGAGTACTAGATGGCATTTACACCATATCGAATACTATCAATATCCCTATTGTTGCATATTTTCAGTAAATTTGTGGCAAATTTAAGTATTAGATGGCATTTACACCATATCACATACTATCGATATCCCTATTGTTGCATGTTTTCAGTATATTTGTTCCAAATTCGAGTACTATATGGCTTTTACTTCATATCGCATACTATCGATATCCCTATTGTTGCATTTTATCAGTAAAGTTGTACAAAATTTGAGTACTAGATGGCATTTACACCATATTACATACCATCAATATCCCTATTGATGCATGTTTTAAGTATATTTGTACATAAATTGAGTACTAGATGGTATTTACATAATATGGCATATGTTATCTATATTACTTTTGTTGCATATTTTCAGTAAATTTGTGCCAAATGTAAGTATTAGATGGCATTTACACCATATCGCATACTATCGATATACTTATTGTTGCATGTTTTCAGTATATTTGTACCAAATTTGAGTAATATGGCATTTACTTCATATCGCATACTATCGATATCCCAATTGTTGAATATTTTCAGTAAATTTGTACCAAATTTGAGTATTAGATGACATTTACACCATATCGCATACCATTTGGTGGATATTTTCTGTAAATTTGTACGAAATTTGAGTACTAGATGGCATGTACATCCTATCACATTCTATCGATATCCCAATTGTTGTATGTTTTCAGTATATTTGCATCAAATTTGAGTACTAGATGGCATTAACACCATATCGGATACTATCAATATCCCTATTGTTGCATATTTTCAGTAAATTTGTACCAAATTTGAGTACTAAATGGTATTTACACCATATCGCATACTATCAATATCCCTATTGTTGCATATTTTCAGTAAATTTGTACCAAATTTGAGTACTAGATGCCATGTACATCATATCGCATACTATCGATATCACTTTTGTTGCATATTTTCAGTAAATTTGCATCAAATTTGAGCACTACGTGGTATTTACATAATTTGGCATACGTGATCTATATTACTATTGTTGCATGTTTTCAGTATATTTGTACCAAATTTGAGTACTAGATGGCATTTACACCATATCGAATACTATCAATATCCCAATGATGCATCTTTACAGTAAATTTGTGGCAAATTTAAGTATAAGATGGCATTTACACCATATCGCACACTATCGATATTCCTATTGTTGCATGTTTTCAGTATACTAGTATTTGTACCAAATTTGAGTACTATATGGCATTTACTTCATATTGCATACTATCGATATCCCTATTGTTGCATATTTTCAGTAAATTTGTACCAAATTTGAGTACTATATGGCATTTACTTCATATCGCATACTATCGATATCCCTATTGTTGCATATTTTCAGTAAAGTTGTACCCTATTTGAGTACTAGATGGCATGTGCATCATATCGCATATTTTTGATATCCCTATTGTTGCATGTTTTCAGTATTGTGTACCAAATTTGAGTACTAGATGGCATTTACACCATATTGCAATTACTATCAATATCCCTATTGTTGCATGTTTTCAGTAAATTTGTACCAAATTTGAGTACTAGATGACATTTACACCATATCACATACTATCAATATCCCTATTGATGCATGTTTTAAGTATATTTGTACAAAAATTGAGTACTAGATGGTATTTACATAATATGGCATATGTTATCTACATTACTATTGTTGCATATTTTCAGTAAATTTGTGCCAAATAACGGCAGCAGAATACCGAAGGAATAAAGCACAAGATTACACAAATCAAAGTCCAGAGACAAGGCAAAAGCAAGAACACCAAAAGACGGAAGGCCAAAGACACCACATGCCCACAAAACACACGAACGTTACATATACAACACAAAAAACTAAAGCACTAACAGTGTGAACTCTCAATAAACAAGAGTGACATCAGGTGCCCCGGAAGGGTAAGCATGTCCTGCTCTGTGCACAGCACCCGTCACACTGTTAGTGGGTCAATCCAGGGTAAAGTCGAAACCGGTAATATCAAATCAGGGAAGACGCGAATCTAGCTGAAAATGTCAGTTTTCATTTGTGACACTGACATTTCATATCTATTTATGATGTCGTGGTGACGGCCATATAATTTCTGAAGGGACGAAAGTAACAAAGGCTGAACATATCCCTGACTCAGCAGTTTTTGTGACAGTGCTTTTGCTCTTTCCACAAAGTCACTGTATGTACTGCACGCTCTACAGTAACGAATTAATTGTGAAATATATACTCCATATGCTGGGGATGCAGGTATATTGCTGCAAAGAAAGGGAAAGTTCACAATTGGAAAGTCAAAATGATCACGTTTGTCATATAATCTAGATTTCAGACGTCCATTTAAGTATTAGATGGCATTTACACCATATCGCATACTATCGATATCCCTATTGTGGCATGTTTTCAGTATATTTGTACCAAATTTGAGTAATATGGCATTTACTTCATATCGCATACTATTGATATCCCTATTGTTGAATATTTCAAGTAAATTTGTACCAAATTTGAGTATTAGATGGCATTTACACCATATCGCATACCCTATTGTTGCATATTTTCAGTAAATTTGTACGAAATTAGAGTACTAGATGGCATGTACATCCTATCACATACTATCGATATCCCTTTGGTTGCATGTTTTCAGTGTATTTGCACCAAATTTGAGGACTAGATGGCATTTACACCATATCGCATACTATCAATATCCCTATTGTTGCATATTTTCAGTAAATTTGTACCAAATTTGAGTACTAGATGGCATTTTCAACATATTGCATACTATCAATATTCCTATTGTTGCATATTTTCAGTAAATTTGTACCAAATTTGAGTATAAGATGGCATTTACACCATATTACATACTATCAATATACCTATTGTTGCATGTTTTCAGTATATTTGCACCAAATTTGAGTACTGGATGGCATTTATACCATATTGCATACTTTTGATAGCCGTAAAGTTTAATCTTTTCAGGAAATTTGTACCAAATTAGAGTCACAGCAGCTAGATAGCATTGTGACAAAATGGCATATACTATGAATACACCGTATGTTGCATGGTTTAGACAAATGTGTGCCAAATTTGAGTTTTTAGTTGACATTTATAGCAAATCATACTAAAAATGAGAGTTTGTTAGTATATAAATTTCTTGCGTGTTTTAGGGAACAATATACAAAATCAAAATATCCTTTAGCGTACTGTGAGTATAATAACATTAATACGTCATAATGTATTTTCCCGTAAGTTTTCGGGGTGGTAAAATTGTTGAAAAAATATTGCCCACAAATCGGTTACTTAAACATTACCCAAAACTTGAAGTCATCTGTCTAGAAGTTTTACGGTCGACATCACCATCTTGTGGACTGAAATGAGATATCTGTTTCCTAGAAGACAACAAATCTTTCCCTTGAAAGTTTAGTTTTTTTTCCTCAACCGGATTTGACTACACTACCCTTTTTGACACGTTCAACACCGTGGGTGTCTTATAAGAAGCAGGAGATGCTTACTCTACCGGTGTACCTGATCTCACCCATGTTTTTTATTGGGTCCGTGTTGTTAATCTTTATGTGTTTGTGTCTTCATTTTGCTCTTCTGTGCCGTACTCATGTTGTGTCTCTTTTTCTTTCCGATGTTGCCATTGTCCGTTGATTATTTGTTTTGGATTAACGGTTCGGTACTCACTTATTTGGTTATTTGTTCTGTATCAGCTTTTATACCTTTTTCGTTTAATGGGCTTCTAAATGTTTTTGGTTTGATCTGCACTGATGAGACATAAGTTGTCGAAATGCGCATATGCAGAAAATAAATTAACAGTAACTTTGGTACTTTGTTATTTACTTTATATTTTTTCATCTTTTGCGGTTGATCGCGACTATAAATTACAATTTGGTCTGTTATTAGCTATTTCAAAATTAAGCTTTGGTGAAGAATTTAGAACATTTGTATGTTAAATTGAAACATATTAGAAAGTTGAAATCTTGTGATCAAAATATCTAACAGTAGTAGTTCTACACCTTTCCAAAGTTATTTGCAGTTGTGGATGTAAGGAATTCGGAATACTGGAAAATTCGATTGAATCGTCCATTGCTTTACTCCAAGGAATTAATCAATTGTCGAGGTATCTTTTCTTATATTGGCTTAGGATTAATCGTCAAATGTTTCACTAACATTTGTTCAAGATAAACAATGAAAAGATTCGCATACGTAAGCGCGAATTCAATTCCCAGTGCAGTGCTCTTTGTTTGAAAGTATATGTTCCATTGAAGTGAAACGTGTTTCCTCCCGATTAATATGTTTTAACACTTTCCCAACCGGTGACAACTATTTTCGTCATGCTACCTCGTTCACCACAGCTCTCCATATATCCGAATTCTAAACCTTTTGGGTTCTTTCCGTAGCTTAATAGGAATAGTTCACAACTGTCATTAGCAGTTGTTTTTAATGCGTCATCTGTGGTAAGAATATCCGTTTCTTACCGATCAACATTCTTACTTGGAATTATATTTGTCAAGAAACGTCACACGAGGGAGCATTAATGCGCTGTTGCTAACGATACAAATATATTGACGATAATATGTTCGTATCTAAGCAGTGCAGGGATACTAGAATAATCGAAGCTCTGTAGCAATGGCAAATTAAGCAAATTAGCGATAATATTTCATTTACTACAATTTAGATTTTGTTTGTACTTTTATTATACTGTGAGGAAACTGCAAATAAAAAGGGGAGGTTTGGGTAGTCGAATCGTTTGAACCATACCGCTGGACCGCTGTCTTTTTCATGTGCCGTTACCAAGTCTAGAGTTCCCATCGTTAATTATGTTGTCTTTCATTTATGAATTGTGGCATGTGGTTGTATATTTCAGCCATTGTGGGTGTTTACTGTAATCTCATTTTTGTAATTCTTTCTTCACGACACGTAGCAAACACTACAAGTTTTCGGCTAAAATTTTAATTTTCGTCATTTTTCTATCAACTTTTGGATAATATTTCAGGAACAAGCCGCTTGATTTATTTTACTTCTCTAATTTCTAGCAAATTCAAACACCTGCTGATCGATTAGTTATCGTTATAATAACTAGAATGTATGTAAATTTGTTCTCAGTTTGCGATTGGTCAACCATGTAAATATCTCGTGTCAGTTTCTAGAAATAGTGCAACAGGATGTTGATGAAATTGACACCTACATCATTTACTAGCGAAATGTTTTTTTTTTTTTTTTTTCATTTTTATGACTAATATTACTCAAGTTATAAGTAATATGACATTTTTATTAAAAATATTTCACTCAACTTCCGTTTAAATGAATGGAGCACATAGAAACGATGAGAGCAACAAAATGGTGGCATATTTGAGAATGGAGAATAGAGATGACTGAGGTCATTTACTACAAATAAATTCAGTAGAAATTTAAGAAACAATCTCAAACATTGTTATCCAACATGATTATTTTTTTACTATCTGTCTGTTAAAATGTTAGTGAGAACCGAACCGTCAGTCTAGAAAAGAATAATCCAGAGTCAATGGCGACATCAAAAACACAAAGAAATCACACATGTACAGCACAGGAAAGGAAAAGGAAAAATGCCAACAGATAAACAACATGGGCCAAAATTAAAACCATCGGTGAGATCTGGTGTACCGTATGAGCAAGCATCTCCTGATTGTTATGAGAAATCCGCTTTGTTGAACATGTCGAATCCGATAGTAATGCCAATTCCGGTGAAGAAAACACAAATCCTAAACTTTTAAATGGAAAGATCTGTTGTCAACTAAGAAACAGATAGAGCATAGCGGTTAATATGATCGTATTGTCGACCGTAAAATTCCTACAGTAATGACTTCAAAATATGGGTAAAATAGCCATGTTTAAGTAGACTATTTTTGTGCCATTGGGCTCTATCGTGGAAATCACTGAATCGACTACAGGCCTTTGAGTAGCGATGAAGTAGTAAGATGTGAACTCTATTTGCTGGCGCTGTTCGAATGACGTGACGTGGCCAAGAAAAGAGATGTTGACTTTTGAAAAAGTGAAGTTATTGTGTTTGTCATACAACCTGTTCTGTAGTCTACCTATGTTGTCAATTTCAAAATAAAGGTCAAAATGAGGCCGATGTTGAAGTGTCTCTAGTATCTTTGATTTGGAGGAGGTCTTTTCGAAAGGTCAGATGAAGAAATTACAAAAGCAATGGTTGTTTATTGACAAAATATCATCTATGTAATAGAATCTGAAATTAAATGGTTTTTCCAGTTTGATGAAGCCCTTCGATGATCTCAGCCCCATAGGAGTGGAGAAACCGACGGGCTAGAAGAGGTGTACATATAATGCACATTGAAATTTCTATAGTCTGTTGAAAAACAAGTCCTCAAAAGTGGACAAATATATTATTAATCAGTAACTTTAACATTTAAATCATAATTTTCCTCTGTATTTTTTTCTCCTAATAGATGTGATATTTCATAAGTTTGCTTGTATTCGATGTTTGAGTGTAGCTAAGGCTTGTCGTCGATGTAACCATTTTGTCGGCAGTAAACTAAAATAAAAAAATAATGGTTGCTGATTATAAGGGAACCAAAAGGTGCTAGGAGGCCAGATTTGTTACTTATACAAAACCTGTCCTAACTAGAGAAATACGGGGACCAGTCAAAACTTTCACTACACATTATGGATACACATGCACGACTGAAAATATGGTGTGTGCTACAATATGTACAATACGCTTAAAAATATCATGGTTAAAGATGCTGACGACTTGGAGATCGTTTTTTAAAAATGATGGTTATTATCTACTCGACAACAAGTTCCGACAAAGTTTTTGTACTAATCAATTACAAAACAATTTTATACGGTTTTCAAAAACGAGATATTATTTTTAGGGTAAATGTGTTAAGGGTTTATGGATTCTTACCATTAAAACGACTGAGCATTATCTTTTGAAGTGATAAACTAAGAGTGACATTGAACGTATCGTTGGTTGCGCTTTACGCGTGTTTCGCTGCAAAATTAAAAGTGTAAGCCTTTTAATTATGAAGTCAATATCAGACAAATATTTGTCTAGAATAACTGGTATACATGTGAATGCAGCAAGTACATTTAACATCTGATTAACAATGATAAGATATGAAGTAAAGTATTGTTAACCCTGATATTTTATTGTTTTATAGGTACAAGATTTGCAAACCATACCCTCCAGGGCCTCCAGGGCCTCCAGGTTCGGATAAAGGCCACTGTTATCCTGCTGCTTCTGTTTTGTCGTATTATATTTGGTGTCCAAGTTTAAAATTGGTAAAAATGCATATGATTCTTCCTCAGTCATGCCACTGTCTTAGAAAGAATTCTTGCTGACATTGAAATAAACAAGAAAATAATGTTTGTTTTGCTTTTTGACGTTTTGCTGTACATGTAGCAAAATGCATTAGATTTTAAAGAAACATTTTTGTACACAGTGCTTATGATCATATATTAACATGTGTGACGACTTGGTAAATATAACTGCTAAGAAACCTTAGAAATCCATTTATTTGTTAATATTATGGGGTACAGAATTTTTCAAATAAGTCCTACATTTTTTTACATGATTTCCTCTAAAATTATATTGATCAAAGGTCAGCTCAATGGGGTCAGCACATTATCTTTGTGAACCAGTTATGTAAAATAGTGTCATAGAACAAACAGTGGAATACCGATTAAACAAAGCACAAGATGACAGAAATCAAAGTCCAGAGACAAGGCAAATGTAAGAACACCAGAAGACGGAAGAACAAGACTCAAGTTGTGTAAAAGATGGTCCGGTTGTCTAAAAACCTAGAACCGTTTGATTCGAAGCAGGGGTCTGTGGTTGCAAATACAAAAAGAAAATGCGAAACTATAAGGTCACCACATCAAAACATCTCGCAAGGATATTAGAATTACGACAGCTTAGTTACCATCATTATTATGTGTTGTACTACCCTGAAAGAGTGTTTGATTTTATAGTGATAAGCATGTTGAAATACCTTAAATCTGTTGAGGTTTAATTTCTTAATACAAAAAAAGAAAACATTGCAATGGAAAATAAAAAAAAAATGTTCAGGTTCTGTATGGCGAAGTAATGAGCGGTTCACAGAAAAATATCACTTTTATTGCTCATACCTCTCATTTTATGGAATAATACATTTAATTAAATGTCCATATGCAGAGACTAAATGCTATGCCTTAGAACCAATAAAGGCAAAAGGAGGAAGTTAAAAAAAACCTGATCTTTCCTTTGATAGCTGGGGCTTTATTTATATTTTTCATTTCAATATACAAACAAAAAATAAATAAATAAAAAGAAAAAAAAGGTAAATTAAATAAAATACATAAAAATGTTGCAACCAATTCATTTTATCTAGATACTACATTTAAAGGAGTGCATACATTTCATTGCTGTTACATCTATAATTTATTTAATTTGAAAATTCAGCTACTTATGTTAAAATGTCTCTGTGAAAATTAATTTTACAATGTTTCGATTAAATAACGAAAGAGTGCCTTTTTAATCAAAATGGTGATGGCAAATTTATTACGTATCACAAACAATAGATAACAGTAAACACCTACAAGGGCCAAAAACTACAATCACATGCCACAATTCCGAGAGCATATTGAGACTACATGATAAAATATATTTTCAAAAGGCGTGATACAAGGAGAAAAAATGCATTTTATTGCCTTTCTAGAAGGTGTTTAATTTCGGTACAAGAGGCTCTCCAGATCCTATATAACTAACATAGATGACAACAACATTCTATTTCAGGGTCTGATTTTCTAGAATGTAAAAAACCTCGACTGATACGGCCCATAAATCAGAATAAAAATCTTTGAATGCATCTCAATTGGGCTCTATGTTTAACTAATTTTCCTGGTGCCGGCTATCTTGGATCAGGTACCTAGTGGTATATAAAAATCACAAAATTTGAAGAGAACCACCCTAGAACTACTGTGACTTGATATGGTTTAAATCATCCAAACGGCTCCAGAGGAGAAGATCTCTGAATCAATTTCCCATTGGATCTGTGTTTAACTATATTCTTTGCTGGCGGGTATCTTGGATGAATACTATGTTGAATATCAAAGTAAGTGAGAACCGAACCGTCAGTCTAAAACGAAAAATCCAAGGACATGGCAACGTCGGAAAACCAAAGAAACAAAGACATAACATGAGCTCGGCACAGAAAAGAGAAAAAAGACACACACATATACAAAAATTAACAACACGGACCAAATGAAAAAAAAAACATGGATGAGATCAGGTGCACCGGAAGAGTAAGCATCTCCTGCTTCCCATAAACTCACAAACTTTGAAGGAGACCACCATAGAACTACATAATTTGACATGGTTTAAATCATTCAAACGTTTTCAGAGGAAAAGATCTTTAAAAGCATTCCCCGTAGTGTCCTATGTTAAACTATGCTTTTCACTGGCAGACGTCTTGATTCTGGTTTGGACTTACTAAAATAGTTTTCAAAGTGAACCAACAAAGGACAATTGTAACCAATTTTGTTTCAATAGAAAAAAAAGGATCAAGGGAAAAGATCTTTTTATGTTTTTCCCGGTCTTTGCAATGTAAAGCTATGTTCCTATTGGTGGCCATCTTTGATGAGGCACATTCATCCAGAAAACATTGTTTAAAAGTGACCAACGAAAGACAATTGTGACAAAGCGGGTTTTAATTGGTTGTGTGGCTTCGATAATTTGACCAATAAAGGGGTATTTGATTTTCTTCAAAACTTTTGGGTAGTTAAATCTGGATTTTCTGAACATTTTTGCATTTTATGTGATTTGTCCGACAGCCATTTTGTTTGTTCCTCGGACTAGTCGAACACAATTGGAATCTTGATACTCTGAAGATGATTCAGGCCAAGTTAGGTTGGAAGTTCCATTGGTTTTAGATAACGAAATACCGAAGTTACTGTTAATTTATTTTCTGCATATGCAAATGTCGACAACATCAGTGCAGATCAAACCGATACATTTTTCGGTCCATTAACCGAAAAACATGTTACAGTACTTGTAGGGTAAAACATAACCATTTAATGGTGTATGGTGTATGGTGTAATGGGGTATGGTGTATGGTGTAATGGTGTATGGTTCAATGGTGCATGGTGTATGGTTCAATGGTTCATGGTGTATGGTGTAACAGTGTATGGTGTTGCAACATGAACCATACACCATAAACTATGAACCATACAGCATACGCTATGAACCATACACCATAACCCATACTCCGTAGTCGGTAACTGTGGACCATACACCATACACGATCGAGCGTCACGATGTAAACGAGAGACAATGAACTGAATGGCGACTCGGGACTGACGCAATCGAAATACATTTTTAAAAATATGTTAACCTTATAAAGCAATGATAAAGAAAATTAATCGTGCTTTTTATACGTCAGCAGGTGGTGGCTATTTTCTACAACCATAAATAATATAAATAATAATTTCTAGCAAAAAAAAAAAAAAAAACGCCCAAAACATGTGGCCACCAGTGACAAATAGCGCTTGTCTTTTTATTTTTTCAAATAAAATTTAAGATGTGTATATAAAACCGCAAAAACATATTCTTTTTTAATTTGTATTTTAACGTATTTATGAATTTTCCGCCGAAAGCCGATGGAAATTATGTTCGTGAAGATCGCCATTGTTCATGACTCATATTTTGCAATAAATTTTGCAAAAAACTTGACAAAAGTAATATTTTTTCAAGAATTTTACAATCCCGAAAACTTACGAGTACGCTAAAGGATATTTTGATTTTGTATAATGTTCCCTTAAACACGCAAGAAATTTATATACTAACAAACTCTTATTTTTAGTATGATTTGCTTTAAATGTCAACTAAAACTCAAATTTGGCACACATTTGTCTAAACCATGCAACATACGGTGTATTCATAGTATATGCCATTTTGTCACAATTCTATCTAGCTGCTGTGACTCTAATTTGGTACAAATTTCCTGAAAAGATTCAACAATAAGGCTATCAAAAGTATGCAATATGGTGTAAATGCCATCCAGTACTCAAATTTGGTGTAAATATACTGAAAACATGCAGCAATAGGGATATTGATAGTCTGTAATATGGTGTAGATGCCAACTTATACTCAAATTTGGTACAAATTTACTGAAAATATGCAACAAAAGTGATATCGATAGTTTGCGACATGATGTACATGGCATCTAGTACTCAAATTTGGTACAAATTTACTGAAAATATGCAACAATAGGATATCGATAGTATGCGATATGGTTTAAATGCCATCTAGTACTCAAATTTGGTACAAATTTACTGAAAATATGCAACAATAGGGATATCGATAGTATGCGATATGGTGTGAATGCCTTCTAGTACTCAAATTTGATACAAATTTACTGAAAATATGTAACAATAGGGAAATTGATAGTATGCGATATTGTGTAAATGCCACCTAGTACTCAAATTTGGTGCAAATATATGAAAAAATGCAACAAAAGTGATATCGATAGCATACGATATGATGTACATGCCATCTAGTACTCAAATTTGGTACAAATTTACTGAAAATATGCAACAATAGGGATATCGATAGAATGCGATATGGTGTAAATGCCATCAAGTACTCAAATTTGGTACTAATTTACTGAAAATATGCAACAATAGGGATATCGATAGTATGCGATAAGGTGTAAATGCAATCTAGCACTCAAATTTGGTACAGAAAGTATTCTAGAGTTGAGACTGAAAAATGAGATATCGACAAATTTTTATTGAAAATCTTCATTTTGTCCTGCAAAACTGGGACTAATATTATTCCCAGTGCGAAAACGGATAAAATTTATTTGTTGCATGCACCGGTTACTATTAAATATAAACTGAAATGCAAATACAATTGTATTAGACATCGTGTATAGTGTAAGGTGTAAAGTGTACGGTGCATGGTGTTTGGTGCATGGTGTATGGCGTATATGGTACATGGTGTATGGTGTATGGTGCATGGTGTAAGGTATATGGTGTAATGGTGTATGGTGTGATGGTGTATGGTATATGGTGTAATGGTTCATGGTGTATGGTGTAATGGTGCATAGTGTATGGTGTATGGTACAATGGCGTAATTGGTTATGTTTTACTGTACAAGCACTGTAAAGTGGATAGAGAACAATTAACCAAAAGGACCTAAATAGAAAAGCCAAAGTTCAGCTAAGAACATAGCTATCCATGAGGGAGATACTTCTTAGTTATTAACACAACGGCAACGAAAGACTGACTACTAGATTGATGAATACCGTAGTGGACTAACAGTCCACCAGCAGAGGCAACGGCCCAGTGGTAATAAATAACAAAATACCGAATTTACTCATCAGTGCAGATCAAACCAAAAAATTTAGAAGTCCATTAACCGAGGAGAAGATTTTTGATTATGAAAAAGTTTACGAGGGACGGACAGACGGACAAACACCAACAGACGTCAAGTGACCACAAAAACTCATCTGGTCTTGTATGCCAGGCGATCAAAAAGACGTATAATGCAAAAGAGGCGTTATTACGCGACTACAACACTTTAAAAAAGCGTAATAATACGAAAAATGTGTTATTACGCTAAAAAAGGCGTAATAACACGAAACAAGTCGAAACATGGCGAAAAAGGTATTGCTATTATAGAAATTGTAATAACGCCTGTATAAAACGCGTAAATACGCAAAAAAAATATGCATCATGAGGCCTTACAAGAAGGTTTTTCAGAGAGTAAAATTGATAATACTGTTAGAGGGTTCAGATTTAATCTTTGTTCCTTTTTGCCAAGTGGGTCAAGAGGACAAGACATAAAAGCTTTTCAATAGAGTAAAATGTTAAACTATGTTCTCCCTGTCGGCCATTTAGATAAGATGCAAAATTAAAAAAAAAGGACTTTTTAGTATGGAACAACCAAAGGAATATTATGGTCTAGTTTGTTCTAGTATCAGTTGACTCAGAGGATGAGATTGCTCAAAGTTTTCCGAAAGGGTCCAATGATAGATTATGTTGCCCGATAGCAGTCATCTTGGATGAGGTACAAATCCAAAAACAACTTTTTTGTAGGGGACTATTTTGGACTCAGTAATTTAAGATTTTCCCAGTAGTTTCTAAGCCTTGAATAAAAGGCTACGTCCAAATTATTGCAACAGTTTGAAAGTAATGGCAAAAAAAAACAAACAAACAAAATAAAATAAAAAAAAAAAAAAAAAAAAAAAAACAAAAAAAAAAA
>MJUU01014472.1:0-19805 GCA_002080025.1 Modiolus philippinarum | reverse complement strand
CAAAAAAAAAAAAAACAAAAACAACAACAAGCAACGAAAAAAAACATACAAAACAAATAAAACAAGACAATCTAGCTGTTGCCACGTGAGGTAATGAAGTACGTCTGAGCCCTTTATTTAGGTTCCATACCTTCCGCACGTTAACTTTTAACATTTACACGATCTAACCTGATTTGAAGCACACTTCAATTGAACCCATAACAACGAGGTCTATATAGGATGTTATTAAAATAGTGTATTTGGTCTCTTAGTAGTTGAAAGTTATAAAAGTTTTAAGTAAAAAAATAATAATAGATGTAAAATAGACTTCAATATAAAGAGGTAACGTTTCTTTGAACAGAGAGAAAGCCTATGACTTTATCTAATATTCTTAAATGCACAAAAATGCTAAATTAGGTTAGTTGACAACAAAAATAAAAGGCAAAAAAAAAAAAAAAAAAAAAAAAACAATGATCTACAGGTAGAAAGATTATCAACATCATAAAAAGTACCTTGGGCCTAAGATTAGTTTCCACTTTATGTTCTATTGTAGTGAAGTGTGTAAAGGAATCAAATTCCGTTTGCAAAGGGAAATAAATATTGTATATCTACATATTTCATTCGAAAATTAAATATATCAATATCAAATCCCTAAATAAGACTGTAGGATGAGTTCGCATCGCATGACACACGTTTAAATTTGACATGTTGGGCCTCCTGTTTGCACCAATATCAATATCGGTTTTTTTAAAGCTTAATATTCATCTATAGACTAGTAACAACAACTCAACAGAATTAGGATTCCAAATCCGGAAATGAAGAGGGAGCTCTGCCTTTTTAACGTGCCCGTTAAAAAGGCGTTTTAACCAAATTTTGATGTTATTTTGCCAGTTTGAAAGGCAATTGATTTTTTTTTTACATATTTTACGAAAGGATATTGATTAAATGAACATGAAACCATAACACATATGTTAACTCCCACTAGTCCCCGGACCGAATAGCATATCTGCCCCGGAAAATAGGTTCGCTGTACTCATCTGTATAACAGCAATTTGTTTAGTTGCAACATATATTCATACATTTCTAGTTTATGAAACCATCAGGTGATTTTCCGATTTCACGTGCAAAGGTTTCGAAAGCGCCATTTTTGAATTCGCACCCATGATTTCAGAAAATTAACCTCACAGTTGAAAACTCTATATAATTTAAACAGAAACAAAAATCATCTTCTTATAACATGTTATACGTTTGAGGAAAGGATTCACCTATACACAAGTACCGTATTTTTGTAGTCATGACAACCGATAGTGAGCTCGTGACGCGTTATAAGTTCATTAAAAGAAAAAAGATAAAAAATATGGTGTTGTTTTTAACTTTTTAATACAACGTAAGTTAATAAATACAAATTTGTACAAAACAAACATGAAACAAGCTGAAACAAAGCAAAATATTTTATTTAAATACGTAAGGCCATAGTGGTGTTTTTCCATGTTTTTTGTCCGCGTGCAGGTAGGTTTTTGCTGGTTTTGTGGCGAAAACAAACACAAAAGTTTTTTTCGTTTCGTCAAAAAATTTATAGTTTTGATATACCGCAGATAACTCCATACCACAAATAGTTTCTTTTCCCTACAAAATATTCCCCCGAAGAAAAGAAAACATGTTCGGCGGAAAACTTAAAACTTATAAGCACAAAAGGTGCATAAATTACTGTGAAAGTACTATTGTTCGTGGGGTTCCAATTTTCGTGGGTTTCGTGGTTGGCTACAACCACGAAATTAAGTTCCCAACGAAATGTCATATCTTGTATGGAGTTTAATGTATAAAATTGGAAACCACGAATATAAGTGTCTACGAAATAGTGATATTTTTCAAAACCAAGAAAATTGATGTCCACGAATAAAAGTGGAAGTATCACCGGAAATAGTGTATGTCTCCCTGTCAAAGGATTTCAAAATGCAATACTAGACCCTTTCCCCTTTTTTGCCCATCAAATTACTGGCACTTGTTTTGGTAAGTCTATATAATATGAAAATAGGTGTGACCTATGAGGGGGCGTAGCAGTAAAATACAACAACGACGAAAAATACCCCCGTCAAAAATAAGTGAATTGAAACCAAGCTCAAAAGACGAAATACATCTGTAAACTCGCACAAAAATATTAGATCAATATATATTTGCGATTGTTAAGAAAATCGTTCAAACCCATAATTTGCCTTTACATAAATGATATGCCTAATTGCATAAAACCAAGAACATACTTATTTGATCACGATACCAAGGTGGAAAAGGGGGTCCAACTTTTGTCGGGATGCATGGATTGGACGGGAAGTTTTTAAGATCAGGAATTCGGGATTTCTATACCCATGATGTCGGCCGGGAAATGAATGACAGGGAATCAGGATTTCACCAATTATCAAGTACCCTCATTAAGTTCGGGATTTAAGTAATTTAATAAAGTCGGGATTCTCTGATAAGACCCCCCCATCCCCCAGCTCCCTTCTCAGGGTGTATAGCCCTTTTCAAAAAGTGTTGTTATCTTTTCCTGGATTTTAACTCACTCATTAAATGGAGGTAAAAACACTCTTCGCCTTCGGTTATCGCTCGTACGGTTGGCTAAAATTACACAACTTAAACCCTGAAGTAATTCTAATTATAACAAAACTAGTGCATTGTCACAGTAAACCACAGTTAACAATGACATTGTAATCTAAATACGAACAGTTCTATGAACTGTATTCAGAATGAACAACACTTGCCGTGTTGGGTTGATCATGTTGATAACCGGAACTGTTGTTTTTTTTTTTGTTTTTTTTGTTTTGTTTTTTTTTTTTTTGTATTTAAATGCCGAAATCGAAGGGCGGACCAAACGATTTTTTGAAAATGCCTAGAGGGAAATAAAAAACAAGACTCTTATGACTTAAGATGAACTTCATAATAAATAACTAAATACCGAAGTTACTGTGAATTTAAATTCTGCATATGCGCATTTCGACAACTTATGTCTCTTTAGTGCAGATAAAATCTAAACGTTTGGAAGACCATAAACTCAAAGATGTTTAAAAACTGATAGAACAATTAACCAATTAATCTCAATGTAAAGCCAAAATCAGCTAAGGACAGAGCTTTGCATGAGGGAGATACTCCTTAGTTTTCGACAAAATTTACAAGAATTTAGATATTGTAAGGTTCCAAATAGAATCGGCTTTCGGGTCAGCACCGAAAAACTGACTACTGGGCTTATGAATACCCTCGGGGACTAACAGTCCACCAGCAGTGGCATCGACCCAGTGGTTACAAATAACTAAATACCGAAGTTACTGTGAATTTAAATTCTGCATATGCGCATTTCGACAACTTATGTCTCTTCAGTGCAGATAAAATCTACACGTTTGGAAGACCATAAACTCAAAAATGTTTAATACCCTCGAGGACTAACAGTCCACCAGCAATGGCATCGACCCAGTGGTAACCAAAAACTAAATACCGTAGTTGCTGTGAATTTAAATTCTGCACATGCGCATTTCGACAACTTATGTCTCTTCAGTGCAGATTAAATCTAAACGTTTGGAAGACCATAAACTCAAAGATGTTTAAAACTGATAGACTGTTTGAATACACGATTACTCAAGTTCCATGCCAACAAATGCATCAGTCTTGACTCCATATTTATCAGTAAGGGATATAGGAAAAATAGAAAATGTACAAAAGCGAGCTATCAAACAAATCCCGTCACTTAAAATACAAATTACAAACAAAGGCTAGGGATTCTGAAATTAAAAACAAAACTAACACCAAAATATAGTCGGGCTAGAGCGGAAGTACATGACTGAGGTTTTCAAAATCTTAAATTAGATATATGAAAATCAGACAACATGTGGAATGTTCGAATTGAAAACACAGTCAAGCACAAGAAGTCACTAAAAAGATTAAAATAATGAAAAAAAAAAAAAAAAAACATGCAAGTTAAACGTCCGCGAGTACTCCTTCACAAATAGAGTAGTTGATATTTGGAAGAGTCTGCCAGAAAAAGTATTATATGATCTCCAAAAACAGTAAAGAAATTTGGAATAGGATTGGACAACCACTGGAAACATCATGAGTTTTACAATATAAGAACAAGACCAAAATCCGGATGCCGCGTAAATTCGCCTTCTAACATAACAGGTAGATGTGTTACAACAGTCTGATGTATATGCATTCATTGTGTCATTGATGCAGAATCGTCCACAACTAAAGTCTGGTTTATAGATTTTATCGGCATTTTCATATTTTTCCTGTTCTTGGTATGCGAGACAGCTTAAGAAGTGTCCAAGACATCAGAAGTGTACGATAAAGCATCATTTATATCTATGAGCCCATCATTTATAATGTATGATGGTGTTTGGTCATCAAACCATATGGCACATTTAAAATCGTTTGATTTTTTTTTTATTTACAGATCATGCCGAATCCTGATCACCACCACCAAAAGGACCTTAAATGACCCTGCAGAAACTCATTCTAAGTTACAAATTTAAGACACTATATAGATTCAAAATTGCTATAACAAACTACATGTCATGCCCTATTTATCAAAACAAATTTTATGAAAATCGTTCCAAAAAGGAATTCTGTGGATTTGTTTTTAAACAAATGTCATTTATTTCATGGACTAGTTGATTTTCATGGGCCTGGTATTTTTACCCGAGCCTGGAATTCTTCAGTTTCGCCCGCTTCGCGGGACAGATTATTTTTTCCCATATATATACACTATGCTAGGAAATTTGTTGTGTCAGGCTTTTTTTTGTAATGGACAGGATCAGGACCAGATTATTTTTTTCAACCCAGATGCTGGTCAGATAAATTTTGGGGAAAACTGGACCAGAATTGTTTTCGCTAAAAAATGCCAGCCTCCAACCAACCCCCACCCTTGAAAACCAAATGGTCCGTTCCTTAACAAGAAATTTTACTTGTGGAAATACAATCGAACACTGAATGTAGCTGGGTCATTTACCAATGCACCAAAAATTGATAAGGGTGAGGATGTTTTGCTTTCCTGAATGAGGGAATATCTTGAAATTTTGTCCAAGCTTTTTGTCCTCTGAAAATNAAAAAAAAAAAAAAAAAAAAAAAAAAAAAAACATCCAAAGTGACATGAAATTAAAATGTGAAACACGTTATTTTCAGAAGTCATGTGGCAAACTGAGGGTCACTTTTTTATGCAAATTTATGAATACCGCCCGATCATGGGTTATCATGGGACATTGGTATTCGTGGGTTACATTGTTTTTCAATGGAAATTATGACGTCATAATCTACGCTTAAGGCCACGAAAACCGATGCTCCGAAGTATATGCATACGCAGTTATACCACGTTATTATAGAGAAGTGCCCGAATCCACTTTTTCAGTACTGACTAGCGTTCTACGGATATTATCTCTTTCACCGTATTCGACTCTAATTTTACCTGCACAAATAAAGTTTCCGGCGCGAATTTCATGAAATAAATGTGAAATCTGTGTAAATGTTGACAAAATTAGAACAGTTTCAAAAGCTCCTCATCAAAAACATGCATTTTTCAACATTCGTAGGAACCTTTATTTTATTTCTGTTGATGTGAGTAGAAATATCAATCAATTATTATTGTTAAACAGTTGGTTTTTTTACATGACAAGTTGTTTACATCTCGAGATTACTTCACAATTTCAATTTCAAATCACAGAATATCGACATCTTGCAATATTTTGACGAAGGCAATACTATGCAGTTCGCTTCAAATATTAATTCCTTCTGGGAACCTTGAATTTTTAAGATATTTTATTCATTTGAGTATCTGGTGAAAGAGGGAAACGTCTGTATATATCAGTCATGTAAACTGACATTTTCTATAAAATGTCCGGTTCCATCATGAAAAATGTTTCATTTCTATTCAGTGTTTTTGATATTTTGACGGCATATTGTCTAAAAATGGCGACATATGCAAATGAGCAAAACGGTCAGATTTTTCCATGATCTATGGTTGTTATTTCCCGCAATAACGTGCGCAATTTGATTAAAAATATTGAATTATCACAGAATAAAAGTACACCTGATCGCGCGAAATTGATGCTGCAATTACTAATGTTGTCATGGAAACGAGATCTCGTTACCCGAGATTGTCCCGGCTTTCCGAGGAAATCGGGTACTTTTGATGGAGAGAACAAAAAATCCTACTTTTTATTTTATCGTCAAAATGTCATAACTCTGTTTATTACAAATGTATCAAATACAATTTAGTAATTCTCCTTTCATGTCAAAATTTCTCCCTTAGCTCCATGAAGCTTTAACTTCCTTCCGGTGCGCGCTACGCGGGCTTAATCTTACACATAGTTAACGGAATAAGGTTGAAGGAAAAATAGAAACACGGTATACAGAAATTAATGATCAAATTTTGACATTTCTTAGTATTTATTGGGGCTACGCCCCCTATAATTTGTCCTCGTAAACAGGTAAAGGAGAAATTGAACATAATGTATAAAGATATAATGACAAAATCAGTTAACTTCTATTTAATAAATGTTTCTTGTCACCAACCAAAGATGAAGAGAAAATCGAAGTATCATTGGTTTTGAAGGCCATTGACGGTGTTATTTTTTTTAATCTTTTGTTTCCAATGAGAATCAATGAAAAAATGACCAGTCTACACATCAAAAAGGATTTTGATGTCTTAATGAATAGCAAAGTCCAAGAAATTTGGTACTAATTCTGATGAATGAATGTAAACCAAAAGAGTGTCATGTGAAATAGTGTCCTGGTGTGGTAAAGTGGTTTTGAACACCATCATTAGAAACTGAAAGTAATCACTCTAGTGTTTTATTCCATCCAATAATGAGGATGAACAGTATTTCATAGCGGACACTATATATAATTTTACATTTATACATAAACTTGCAAAATTTTGTCAATAGTTGTCAGATGTAATTTTAAAACCGGGTTTCGAAGGTACATATAAGGGGTAATACAGTTAAACTCTTGTCCGCCCATCTGTCTGTGGGTCCTTACTCTTGAACACAGCATTTTCTTCCTGTTCTGCTCTAATGTGTAGTTTGAAACTTACAATGGCGCTTTGTACAATATCTCCAATGTCCTTCACATATGCGCTTCCTGCTTACTGATAACTGTTCTTTTCTAATCAGTCAGGGGACAGACTGGAGTAAGTCGAATTATTTTAGACCTTTGCAAGTCAGGGTTTGCCGGGAAATACCAGTGGCGGTAATTCCCACTGGTAATTACCGTCCTGGGAAATACTGCTAATTTTCAAGTAGTGGGAAATACTGGGAAATATAAAAAATGACTCAAATCAAGTCCTTTTGACTCAAAAATACTCTTAACAATTTGTTTGATTTTTTTAAAATTTATATATATATATATATTCTTTTAAATTGTGTTTGAAATACATTTAATCAAATTTTTAATTAAAAAAACAGGTGTATTTTTCGTATGATATTTTGAAATCTAGGTAGTTATGAAAACATTCCTTTATGAATCAATTTGCATTTATTTAAAATAATTAAGCATAACCAAGCCCATCATTGACATTTATGTTGTTTTAGTAATGAACGCTCTCACATTTGACAAATTTTAGTTGTTAAATGAAATATTTATGACAATTATTAGCCCCTTAATGAATTTTATTCTTGTTTTCAAAAATATTAATACAAAGTAAATGCATTTAAAGTATAACAATGATTTTTTTTGAATGAAGGTGATGTTTAATACTGAAATGACTTTTATTGCTTTACTTTTTTTGGAATAGTCAAATGGTAGTGGGAGAAAATGAAATTCCCTATGTATATATATCCATTAAGACATAAACTGCATTTGATCTATTTGTTGCACTTTTGACTACAAAGTTATATCATTTGACGGTAAATTTCCTAATATTGTCCGGGTAACCCAGTATTTACCATTGTCCTAGAAAATATGAGTCCTGCTTTTTTGCCAACCGTGCTTCAAGTCTTAAATTATAGGTATAGTTGAGCAATTTTGACCTGAACAAGTCTAAAATTGATAAGACGCATACAAGTCTGAGGGAAATTACTATTTTATGATTTTTGTGTTGAATGAGTATTTGCAATTATCTTTCATATTATTTTTCATTACAAAAATATATGATAAGTGCCTTGTAAGTTTAAGCAAAAGGCTATACCAATCTGCAAAGACAGTTTGTTGATATTGATGATTTTGTTATTTTTTAACAATTTTCAATTGATTGTACACCTGCTCTACTAATTTTGCCCCAGTAACCAATAATTTTCTGATAAAATGGATAATTAAACTTCCATGTAATTCTAATTATGTCTGGATGCCTAGCATTTAAATACTGACGCCTGACTCATTAAAATGGTCAATTAAGTAAATTTTAGACTTATAAAAGTCTAATTATCCAAAAAATTTGAAACACCTGGGCAACAGGAAAATAGCATTCCATTTCATGAGGTCTAAAAATTTTAGACTTCAACAGGTCTATGCATACAAAACTAAGTGTTAAATTAGACTAAAACAAGTCTAAAATTCTCCAGATTTGCACCAATTTGTCCCCTGACTGCTCATTGTGGTATAAATGGAAATTTTTCAAATCGATTTTTTTTGGATTGTGTATATAATGGAATTGATATTTAGCAGTATGAGGAGTTGTACTCTGCCGCTATATACTTGATGTGTTCATAATAAGCTCATTATAGCAATGTCATAGTGATTTGTTACACAAAAAATACATACTATCTTGTGAAATCTTGTTCCCACAAAATATAGAAGGCTATATATATGACAAATGCGCCATTATCTCAATATCCATTTATTTTGTCTTGAGGAGTATGTAAAAAAGACAACCTTTCAAAAGAACTAAAGCATGAACCAAAGGCTTCTTTAAGCAGTCTTTGATATATTTTTTATATGCACATATTTGGTACCAAAAGCTAGTAGCATCTATTAATGCTATTATGTCTATGAGATTGGAGACTGAGGCATTTTACAAATTCAGCTTTAGTGTACTTGTGCGTGAGAGAATTTCTCATATGGATATACCATTGATACTTTCAAATTTTGGCAATTATTTTTGTAATTTTCGAAATGTAATCCAGACCACCTGTTTTAAGTGCCCACATCTCACTATTTTATAACGCCAAGTTTTCTGACATTCGACTTGATGAGTGTCCTGTGTTTGTCTATATGTTGTAGTTGTCCACTAGCTTAAGACACTAGTGCTTTTGTCGGGCAAAAGATGACAGTGATTGTAAGAGCACTTTGCCAGTTTAATTGATGTTTGTTGACAATCCCGCACCGATGACCAAGAAAGACATGGATGTAGCGTTGCTCGACAATTAGCAAAGAATTCCGCTTAACCCGGTGCTAGGGGCCGTCTTGAACTTACTATGAGGTATGAGCAAAGCTCATTGTTGAAGTCCTCATGGTGACTTCAAGATGAAGAACAACAATAAAAGCGTTGTTCTTTTGCTTGTTTTTTACCATGTATTTGTAGAGACTTTGTCTCATGTGCATTTACTCCATATCCTTTTATTCACCATTAAGAACAGCTTTCATCTTAGTATTTTGTTATATTCAACCCTTAAAAAATGACTTAACATGTATATTCAGGTACATAGTGCCCATACTATGTATGAGAAAATCTTAATATGTGCACAAAATATTGTGGTTTTTTCTGTGTCTTTTTATTCCTTGCTGGCTGGTAGGTTTTCAGAAAATGATTTGACACGAAAGAAAGAAAAAAAAAACAGACACGGCCTAAAATCAAACACAAAAAAATGTGTACATAGTAAAAAAAGACCTGTCCTCTAATCCCTCTCTGGCATGATTAACTCACTTAAGGTGTCTCAGTGGTATTATTCTGCCATTTTTGTCTAAAAATTGTTCATTTAGGTTTCATTCATTAAGAAATTTAACAAAGTAGTTATTTAAAATGAAAAAAAAGTTCAAATGTATTTAAAATTTATATTCCTAATCATTTTTATAACATTTTCATTACAAAAAAAATGAGTTAAAACACGTGAGCTTTAAATCTGTTGCTGGATTTACAGAACACAGAAATTATTCAAGGGAGATAATTTGATAAAATATTTTAACAAAGATATCACTAGAGAAATTAACATTTTGCAATTTTTCTCTCTTATTTCAACGGTGACCCCTAATTTTTATTTTATATATGTAAACTACATAATGATAATTAAACACATGCAAAGTATGAAAAAATTCTATAATAGATTTTTCAAACTATCCTCTCATATGATCATTTTCCCTATCATTTCTATGTAAAATCCTGAAATTTTCAATTTCAGATTTTGCGCTTAAATGCACGGTGACCCCCAAATTTTATTTTACATTTTGAACAATTATACAATTATGTTTCTACACAGAAAATTTTAGAAAATTCTATAATAAGAAATTAATACCCTGCAGACACCTTAACACTCGAATGTTAAATCTAATGCGAAGCTGTCTATATAGAAAAAGGAATCTCAAGCTCAAGCAAAATGTCAGGGTGACAATCCACAAGGGAGATAATAAATTATATAAATTAATATTTCTACAAAAAGAAATAGTCTGCATGCATCATATTGCAAAACCCCATAACATACACAGTATGTACAAAATTACGGAAAACTATTACGTATGTACAAAATGGCCATAGGATCGCAATAAATCAATATTTACAAATACAACAACCCATCACTGTGAAACATTAACCATGATAGTTTAGATCGTTTTCATTGTCTGATTCTTTGAAAAATTGTTACCACCGACACCATTGTTCTTGTAAATATTGTGACAATTCTTGCAACGTTCACACAAACAAGCTTCAGTGCAACGTAATTCAGCTGCTTTACAGAACACCGAAGTGCACAATTTGAGGATTTGAAACCATACGACCATTTCTGTGATCTGTCTGTCTTTCAAAACGTTTAGATTTTATCTGCACAGAAGAGACATAAGTTGTCGATATGCGCATATGCAGAGATTAAATTCACAGTAACTTCGGTATTTAGTTATTTGTTAAGGCATTGGGTCAAGCGTTCTAAGTATGGTATTTCCATAATCACTTTATCTCAATCCTCAACTATCTGGATTTGGTATTGCCGGAATTGGCTGCAACGAAGATAGCCAAATTAAAGTTTGGTATTCTTTTCGTTTGAAGTACTGCAAAAGAGCGTTCAGGGTTGGGTTAGACACTCACTCTGTGACCCCTTTTTGCCAATAGTTTACACCACATTTCGTTTGAACTCGCACTTGTTGGAGATTCGTTGAAAGTACGCAGGGCATACTGTTCCAAATTATTTGTGATCTCATCTAAGGGAAGTATAGAAAGCTAATCGAGAGAAGAAAATGTCGATATATTTGATTTGACCAGTTCCCAATGTCTGACCTTCCTTGTTTTACAAGACAATTTGTTGAATCGCAACCAGAAATAGTATGGAGGGCCGGCAGAGCTTTAAAACAAGTTTAGTTCGTGCAATGATATCGGCTGGTAACTTCGCAAACCTTTAGACAAATGCAACAAAATCTCAACATCAACATCAAACAAAAAGTAAACAAGGAGACCGAGAACATTAGTGTCAGGAGAATGAGCAATAATGTGTTGAAATCCAGATGATGCAGCAGCTGAGGCATGAAATATCATTCTTGTATCCGCTTCTTCACTGTCACTACTAGACCACAATTTCTACACATTTCGATTTCTGGATTTCCAATGTTTTGATTTTATCTGCACTGATGGGACGTTATTTGTCGAAATGGTCATCTGCAGAAGGTAAATTATCAGTAACCTCGTTATTTTGTTATTTCTATGTTAGGATTACCTTTGATATCATCCTAAAGAATAGCCATGCATCAAAAAGAACAAGAATTTTGACTTTTATCTTATAAAGCTTACATTTATTCGGTTGGCAACCCTGTGCCTGGAATAGGACAGTGGAAATAAGCGCTTAAATTGCTGTATTTGCCGTGAATATGAAAGCAGTAACTTTTAGAACTGAGACCGATATAAAACTGTTTAATGTTTGAGTAAGATCAGATTTAAAATGTTTAACGAACTAAATGTGACAAAAAAAAAAAAACAAAAAAAAAAAAAAAAAAAAAAAAAAAAAAAACCCTAGTCTCCAGAATCACAAACAGAGAACGGACACAATGACAGAAAGCTTTTCTATCTCGACAGAAAGGCATCTAAATATAATAATAGAAGTTGAAATAACAGAAAACGATTACATAAAGATTCATGTTAATCATTTTAAAGATAAATTATCCATACTCAATAAACCTGGAGTAGACTATTCGATGATATGATAAGACTTGATTTTTGTATATGTTGCTGCAAATGGAATGTTTGTATTTTTGGTATAATATACATCAATTTCAACGGAAATATGACTAACAAAAATGAAAATCATCATAATAGAGTATTAATATATACTCCATTACTAAATATTTCATTGCCTCAAGATCTTCACACAACACTTTCGGAGACGAAAGATCGATTTATATCGATTGTTTCTGTCGAAACTCAAATTTTGGCTTATCAAATTAGCAAATGTGATTAACTTATTACATTTCAAATCTTTAAAACATTTTATGATGACCTTAGTGACAAATTATTCAAGACTTAGAAAATAATGTGAAAAAATGACGTCATCACTCCATCAGCCAATAGAATCTTCCTGCACGGAAAATCGTTAAATCACCTGATGGAATGTCAAAATATAAGTATATTTGTCTTCAAATACCTAAAGATATTGCTGTTATAGCTTTTGAGTAGAGCGAAACATTTTTCAAAAACTTCGGTCCGTTGACTAAACTGCAATAATTTAAAGAGCTGTATGGCCATTTCGGAAATTAATTCCTCATCAGCAGCACTAGAACCCAAACATAGGAATTACATAATTTCAAAATATGTTTCAAATGCATAAAACCAATCGAAATCCGAATAATCAGCAATATCAAATATAGCTAAGGGCAAAACTACGATGGAGGGAGTTAAACCTGAGGTTTTAGAATTTTCAAGAATTTTGATTATTGTAATTGAACAAGGTGTACACATGAGATATTATCGCATGTACAAGTACACCATATCTAATAAAAACAAAGAGCATACATCTTTAACAAGTGGAATTTTTTTACAAACTCCAGACTGCATTTTTTGCTTATAAAGCCTTGGCCGGCTTAATAACGTCTTTTGAAAATATGTTAATTATGTGGTCCCTATTGTCTTTTGTATGGATGACAATGTTTTAATATCACCTGTAGTCCTAAAATTTTTGTTATCTTGATAAGTTTTCAATAGCACTATTATTGCGTCTATTATGTTAATTTGTAACACAATTAAGTTCTAGCCTACCTTTATATTATATTGGATACTATAAATATGCCCCATTTTGTATGTTTTGTGTTAATTTGTACCTAGTTAGAGAATAAGTTGCCATTTTTAAAAATTATATCATATACTAATGCGCATATGCAGAAAGTAAATTCACAGTGACTTCGGTATTTAGTTATACTACAAACATCTCAATTGTTGCATACATTAGGTAAACTTGAGCTTAATTTTAGTTGGTATGTACATAATATCTTGTACTATTGATATCCCTGTTGTTGCATGCTTTAGGAAAATTTATACCAATTTGAGTATGGATTGGAAGAACTATTATACCGCTTACTATAGATAACACTATTGTTATTTTGCACCAGAGTTAAGTTTTAGTTGTCATTTATATTATATCAAAAACAATAGATATGCCTTTTTGTATTTTATCCGTAAATTTGTACAAAATACGAGTTTACTTTCGCTTTTACATTACATGGCATATCATATATATGCCTCTTTTTTGCAGGTTTTCTGTAAATTGGTACTAATTTTAGTATAAGTTTGCATATATAGTACATGGCATACTACAGATATCCCTTATATTACCGCATTTTGTTATTTTGACAAACTTTGAGTTTAGTTGGCATTTACATTATGATATCCTTATATATGCATAAACAAATAAAGGTATATGGAGTAAATGTACAAGGGAAAAATCCCTTTAAATACAAGGCAAGATTAAGCAAAAGGAACAACGCTCTCACTGTTGTTTTTCATCTTGAAGTCACCATGAAGCCTTGAACAAAGGTCAATTTATACCAAATTTTAGAATCAGTTGCCATCTATGTTAAATCAAATACTAAAGATATCAGTATTGCTGCATCTTTTATGCAAATTTGAAGCAAATTTTAGTTTAAGTTGGACTTTATATTATATTATGTTTTCTGCTATTTTGTATTTGCTATTTACATTATATCGCATGATTAGATATCCTTTTCGTTGTTTGTTTTAGGTTTAATGATACCAAAATTAAGTATTCGTTAGTGTTTAATCTAAATATCCCTTTTATTGGATGTTTTAGGTTAAATCATACCAAAGGAAAAATATTACTTTGGCAAGCACTGTAGTTCATATCATAGCCTTTTCTCGAAAATTTTCCCAACTAGTGCCTAATCATGTCTTCACATGCCAATGTCAATGCCCACTTAGGGGGCATATGGTGTTCATGTCTATCATTGCGTTTTGTCTGTTCGACCGTCCGTCCCAAGATATATTTACCAAATAACTAAATACCGAGATTTACTGTGAATTTACGTTCTGCATATGCGCATTTCGACAACTTATGTCTCTTCATTGCAGATAAAATCTAAATGTTTGGAAGACCATATACTCAGATATTTAAAAACTGATAGAGAACAAATAACCAAGTATATTCTAAATGTATAGCCAAAATTTGCTAAAACAGAGCTATGCATGAGGGAGATACTCCTTAGTTTTCAACATAATTTACAAAAATTTAGATATTGTAAGGTTCCAAAAATAATCGGCTTTCTGGTCAGTACCGACGTACTGACTACTGGGCTGGTGAATACCCTCGGGGACTAACAGTCCACCAGCAGTGGCATCGACCCAGTAGTAACAAATAACTAAATACCGAGATTACTGTGAATTTACTTTCTGCATATGCGCATTTCGACAACATTTGTCTCTTCAGTGCAGATAAAATCTAAATGTTTGGAAGACCATATACTCAGATATTTAAAAGCTGATAGAGAACAAATAACCAAGTATATTCTAAAAGTATAGCCAAAATAAGCTAAGGACAGAGCTATGCATGAGGGAGATACTCCTTAGTTTTCAACATAATTTACAAAAATTTAGAAAAGATTAATTAAGCCCTGAAGGTTTATATGGTTATATGGCTAATACCGCACAAGGAGTTCAAGACGGCCCTTTTTACTGGTTTGAGCAGAATTCATTGCTAGAAGTCAGGGCATGTTGCATCCATTTCTCTGTACTCTAGGATGCTGGATCGTCAATAAAAATTTTATTTACTAGCAAAATGTTTTTACATTTGGTGTCATCCGTTGTCCGACAAAAGGACTAACAAATTACAATAACAACACTCAAACAACCACAGGGCAAAAGTAAGAAAACTTGGCATAATAAAATCATGATATGTGTGACACAATGAACAGGTTGCCAGAAAAAACAATTTGACATTACAAAATCTTAAAAATTCAATCAAGTTCCGTTTCTGTGAAGGATGTATGAAATTATTATTAAACTTCATATAGATATACATGTTGGTATAATATTATTAAAAATCATAATATAAATTAACCAATGCAGCCAACTTCATGCTTACATAATTACGTTTTCTATAAAGTATGTATATTTTTATAATTAAACTGCATTTAGGATATGACAAAACCAAAATCGTAATGTAAATATATCAATGGAACTAAGTTCATGCTTCGCAGATCAAGGTAAATTGATGAATAGCATAAGTTTTTCCCACAGCTTAGAGTTTTATTTCTATGAAGGATGAATGCTATTATCGTTAAATCTTAAATAAACACATAGGTATCACTACTGTAAGAATAGCCATTAATGTACCATGAAATATACCCATTACATTATGTCTATTAATTATGGTTACATTTAATGGTAAAATTTTAATGGCTTTGTCCATTAAATTGATTTTCTTTACCATTAAAAAGTTTAATTTTAACCATTAAAAAAAGGCATGAACTGAAAATTATGGCCATTAATTGTGACTATTAATTTTTTCATTAATGGGCATGACTTATTAGGTAATGGCCATTAAATTAAATGGATATAATGGCCATTATTTTTTCTTTAATAGGGGTTAATGGGCATGAATTCTTTTACCAAAAGTTTAATGGGCATTAGTTGTAACCATAATTAATAGCACCATTACTTTTACGAGATATTAAATGGCCATTACTATATTTTAGGGGCATTAATTTTTTGTTTGCTGTATTTTAATGGCCATTAAAATATCAATTAATTTTTGTAAGCCATCTTTAAATGGGCATTAAATGGAACAATTATTTTTTAGTGGATGACCATTAAATGGGTACACAGAACAATGTAATGGCCATTAAGAACTTGAATTGCAGGTTTGATAGTTTAATGGCCATTAACACCTTAAATACCTGGTCTTTGTATTTTCAATGGCCATAATCTCTTAATTGGCACGATATTTCAAACAACTGACATTAGCACAAGTACTTGCCATACTGTAGACAAACTTTAATACGCTTTATACTTATGATGTTTATATCTTGTTGAAAATCAAAAATGCATCTACAATATAGTCAAATCTGCATGAGTGGGGTCCTTTTTAAAGAACAACTGCCTACAAAAAACTCTTACCAACAACATGAAACCTCCATATAAAGTACAGTGCTTTTAAGGGTCATCCATATTTGTCAACCATTTTCCAAAGTGTGCAAGACACACACTTTTGCAAACCCTCCACCCTCCCCCAAAGTGTTCATCAACGATTTTCAAATACCAGGTATTAAAATAAATAATAAAGTTTTTTTTTAGAATTGAATTATTGATACTGAGTTCTTCATATTGATTTCTTTTTTCTAGGTGTCTTTGCTGATGTTGAAATATTATAATTGTTATATCTAGCGTTTAAATAGATTTTTGTTAAATTAAAAAATATGCCTGATGGTATAATATTTACTTGAATAATGAAAGTAGTATGGTCATAGAAATTATACACCCAAAATAAAAATGAAATGAAACTGAACTCCATGGACACCCCATAAAATAAATGTGTGAACCCTTCCCAACTAAGCCTACAACATCCTTTTCCAAAATAATTTGATAAACCCCCGAGATGGGCATATAAAAGTATCTTGAAGTACTCAAAGGATACATGGCAATGGTCTCTGTTACAGAAACTTTTAGCGCCTCCTTTAGCATCAACGACGGTTCTCCAACATTGCCTGAGGTGCCCCCATGTCAACTTCACGTCTGCTTCTGGTTCTCTGTGCCAGGTGAATCCTGGAAACAATCACTTCCTATTTCCTTGCAATTGTAGGACCAAGAAACAGCCTGCTGTGTGATGTTTGTTGTTTGTATTCGTATGATGTGACCAAGACATACCCATTTCCTTACAATGTCAGTTATTCAATTGGATGTTGGTCACGGCAAATAAAGCATGGTAAAAAGTGATTATCTGGTATTGAACTTTTTCTGTAAGGTTAATTGTGTTTTCTCTTAAAATGGACAGCACACTGTACATGTCCTGACAGGGAACCTGAAAAATATAAGTTTACACAAAGTACCGTGCCCACAAAAAAACAGGTATTCATACACTCTGGGCAGCAGAAGAGGGAAAAGGAAGAACCTATAGAACGTGGTTACAGGTAAATGTTTGATTGGTAAATTTACAAATCTGACATAAAAGACTGCGAAGTAATGTGACCCTTGTCGTCATAATGTGATGATGTCTATTAAATATTTAAGGTAAATCGACAATTATTCCACTTACATATATTGTGATCTACAAATTTGGTGTGGAGTTGATTCAATTTCATCGCCAAACATCCCTTTGTCTGCCTTTTTCATTTAATAAATTAAAAAAAAACTATAAACATTTTGTAAGACATTGTAAATGACTCTATAAAATTCATGATTTGGCCTCTTTTTCAAAACCTGATAACCTTGATAACAAAAAAAATTATTTGATAAGAGAAAACTTGTTTTGAGATTTTTATTAGACTAATCCATTGTCCCGCATTCTTAATGTTGGATCCAGGTGTAAGTGTAAGATGACATTATCTGTAGTTTTGCAACATACTGAGACACATTATGTTTCACTATGGACAGATATTTAACTTTGATCACGTTTGTGAAACCGCAATTTTTTTTAATTGAAGGATAAATATTGATAACTATTCGTGTTAATTCAAAATACAAAAATACCGAAGTTGAATTAAAAACATTATATTCCGTTATGCTGTACACGTGTTTCAAGGAGTAACCTCTCATCAGCAGCATTAAAATAGTACAAAAGAAGGTAGAATATCAAAAAGAGTTTCGTGTCCCACTCGGGTCTAATTTTATAACTCGGGAGTTTTAAACATTACGTATAAAAGGAAAGTAGATTTTGAATAAAGAAAATGACTTGGGTTAAAATAATGTGACACACATCAAGTATAGCAAGCCCTGAAGACAACAGCTAGTTGTCATTTATCAAGGTCGATGAGGAATCGAAATCAGAATAGGGTGCAACTGTCGTCAAGATCAGTCCGAGTGAAAAATCACCGAATGGTATTGATAATTTAATTCTCGTTCTTATATATATCGATAAATGATTTATACTTATCTAAATATCATTTCTGCATGTTTGAATTGTTCCAAAACGTCCATTTCCAGCAAACAATTGGCACACTGTAACTGCCTACTTGTCGTCTGGTCACGCGTCTGGTTAAACGGAAATCACTTCCTTGTTGTAAATTCCTCCAACAACGGAACAGAACCGTAATCGGTTTTCGCGTATTTGACTTAATTATATATTGTATTCAGATGGGCTTTGTTTTATTTTATCGATAATTAGATTGCGCAGTTAAGTATTTTGACGGATTTACTGTTTTTTTTTTTCGAAAAAGGCCCAAAGGGGTTTGTAAATGAAAGTTTTTTAAAACTTTTTTGTCAGATGTCAGATTTTAATGCACATTTTTTCTGTATGTTTCTTACAGCATGTTCCAACAAATGAATTAAACAATTAATTTCTTTTTCAATAAACAAGAGGCTCAAAAGGGGTCTAAAGTAAAAAAATGTTTGTAATTTCAAATTATTTTTCTGTAGGTACTTAAAACGTTTAAATAGATAAATCAATACCAACTTCATTTCCTACAGAGGCCCAAAGGGGGTATCAAAAACAAAACAAAAAGAACGAATTTTGCAGGGAATTCAAATAGATCTTCTTTGGGGTTGCTATGAAAGGAAATGCAGTAACGTTCGTTTAAAATTTACTACTTAATACATGTATTGACAGATTTAGGTCCTTACCGCACATACTTCATTGAATAATAGATGTTTTTACGAAATGATTAAAGCCCTAGGCAAAAAAAAATATTACTGTGAATAGTAGTTTACTTCATAAAAATCCATAACGTAAGTAATTTTCAATATGGATATAATGCCAAGAAATATATATGTTTAAGGTTTCCTTATCCCCTATTTCCTCTACCTACCCTAACATATTTTATTAGTACTTTTTTGGCAAAATGGTAGTGAATATCATTTTTTGGGTTATGCACTTTTAAAGTAAAATATATTCCCAATAAGTGTCTATATAACATGATAAAAGGATTTTAAAAAATTAAAATGACTGCCTACCAGGCTATCTACCTACCTTATTTGTTCAAAGAATCTGAATTCAAACAAGCATATTTTTGGTCTAAGGTTATTTACACATGACATGCATAATGAAAGTACATGGATA
>MJUU01014471.1:61174-81004 GCA_002080025.1 Modiolus philippinarum | reverse complement strand
CATGTTGAGTTTTTGTGATTAGGTCATTTTCTCAGTAACTGTAAGTGGTAGGTCAATGATATTTGGTATATAGGTTGGTCTTGAGTAGTACATGACAGTCTGATATATGTTTTTGTCTGTGACCTCAATTTCACGGTCCAATGGACTTGTTAAGTTTTTGTGCTTAGTTTAGTTTCTCAGTAACTATAAGTGGTAGGTCAATGATATTTGGTATGTAGGTTGGTCTTAGATAGTACATGACAGTCTGTCATATGGCTTTTGTCCTTGACCTCAATTTAACGGTCTAGTGAGCATGTTAAGTTTTAGTGATTAGGTCATTTTCTCAGTAACTATAAGTGGTAGGTCAATGATATTTGGTATATAGGTTGGTCTTGGGTAGTACATGACAGTCTGCTATATGGTTTTTGTCTTTGACCTCAATTTCACGGTCCAGTGATCATGTTAAGTTTCCCAGTATCTTTTAATGTAAGGTCAATAATATTTGGTATTTGGGTTTGTCTTAAATGGAACATGACATCCTGCTGTTTGGCTTTAGCCCTTGACCTCATTTTCACGGTCTAATGAACATGTTTGGTTTATAGTATCTATCAGTGGTCACTGATATTTTTTTTTTTTTGGTGATTCATGACAGTCTGCTCTATTGCCTTTGTCACTTACCCTAATTTCACAGTATAGCGAATATGTTTTATTTTCTGATTTAGTCAGTTTGAGAATTCACATCAATTTTGCGACCATGAAGGGACGGGCGAGACATCAATTTGGGTCCACACTTGTTGGTAAATTTCGTGGAACTGTCTTACACCAATTAAATTTTGGAATTCTACCTAGCAACCATGCTTTTTATACGACCGCAAAAAAATTTTTGAGGTCGTATATTGGTATGATACTGGCGTCGGCGTCTGTAGACACATCGTTTCCGTGCGATAACTTAAGTTCTGGTGGACCAATCCTTATGAAATATATCAAAGTGACAACAAAAGTCCGAATCGATCAAAGGAAGAGACCAGTAAGGAAAATGTATATCATTCGACTGAATCAGGGAAACACAATCCGACACAGAACATTTTGGAAAGCCGTCATATTCCCGACTTGGAACGGGCATTTTATAAATAAAATGGTGGGTTAAACCAGGTTAAATGATGCATCAACCTCCCGCTTATATGACGACTAACTATAGCTTCTGTGTGCCCAGATTGTGTTAAATGTCAATGCCATAATATTGTCATGCGGCACTGCACTATTTCAATACGCCAATGTTTGACAGACCTCGACAATAGTACTATAAAAAATAGTGCTTTTTAATTTGTAATGACTCCAGCCAATTGATACATGTTATAATCAGCAAGATCATAGAATATTTCTAGGTGAATGACGGAGAGCAAAGAACAGTTGAAAAAAACATGATTAAGTTCCGTAACAAGCTAGAATGGATCGAATGAAATACGACCAAATACCGAAAATTCTTTGTTGCGACTATGTACAAAATTAACCGGAGCGTTTCAATTATGTCTCCCCCCTCTTAAGGGGGAGACATATTGTTTTTGTCTTTTCCGTCTGTCGTCCGTCCGTCAGTCCGTCCGTCAGTCAGTCCGTCCGTCACAAAGTTTGTGGACGCCAATTCTCCTACATCTTTCATCGGATTTTAATCAAACTTCACAGGATTGTTGACCATCATGCCTAGTTGTGCATATCGTCTCGCCAGATTGATGGGCTAATTTTTGATGGAGTTATGCCCCTTTTTAGCTCATCTCACGATAGTGAGGGGGATTATGTGATACCCCTAGCATCGGCGTCGGCGTCCGCGTCCGGTTAGGAAGAATGCTTAAGGTCCATTCCTGCATACTGACATGGCCCATATCAACCATACTGGTATGTATGATGCATTTTGGGATGACAACAACAATGCATGCTTCGGATGCTGGAGCGACTTGGTTAGGTAGAATGGTTAAAGTCCATTCCCGCTTACTGACATGGCCCACATCAAGCATACTGGTTTGTATGATGCATTTTGGGATGAGGACTGGAATGCATGCTTCCGATGCTGTCTCTGACCTGCATTTTACGCATGAGTGACTTGGTTAGATAGAATGGTTAAAGTCCATTCCCGCTTACTGACATGCCCCACATCAACCAAATTGGTATGCATGATGCATTTTGGGATGAGGACTGGAATGCATGCTTCAGATGCTGTCTCTGACCTACATTTTACGCATGAGCGACTTGGTTAGGTAGAATGGTTAAAGTCCATTCCCGCATACTGACATGGCCCACATCAACCATACTGGTATGTATGATGCATTTTGGGATGACAACAACAATGCATGCTTCGGATGCTGTCTCTGACCTAATTTTTACGCTTGAGCGACTCGGTTAGGTAGAATGGTTAAAGTCCATTCACACTTACTGACATGGCCCACATCAACCATACTGGTATGTATGATGTGTTTTAGGATGACAACAACAATGCATGCTTCGGATGCTGTCTCTGACCTATATTTTACGCATGAGCGACTTGGTTAGGTAGAATGGTTAAAGTCCATTCCCGCTTACTGACATGGCCCACATCAAGCATACTGGTTTGTATGATGCATTTTGGGATGAGGACTGGAATGCCTGCTTCCGATGCTGTCTCTGACCTGCATTTTACGCATAAGTGACTTGGTTAGATAGAATGGTTAAAGTCCATTCCCGCTTACTGACATGCCCCACATCAACCAAATTGGTATGCGTGATGCATTTTGGGATGAGGACTGGAATGCATGCTTCAGATGCTGTCTCTGACCTACATTTTACGCATGAGCGACTTGGTTAGGTAGAATGGTTAAAGTCCATTCCCACTTACTGACATGGCCCACATCAACCATACTGGTATGTATGATGTGTTTTGGGATGACAACAACAATGCATGCTTCGGATGCTGTCTCTGACCTACATTTTACGCATGAGCGAGTTGGTTAGGTAGAATGGTTAAAGTCCATTCCCATTTACTGACATGACCCACATCAAACATACTGGTATGTATGATGTTTTTTTGGATGACAACAACAATGCATGCTTTGGATGCTCTCTCTGACCTACATTTTACGCATGAGTGACTTGGTTAGGTAGAATGGTTAAAGTCCATTCCCGCTTACTGACATGCCCCACATCAACCATATTGGTATGCATGATGCATTTTGAGATGACAACAACAATACATGCTTCGGATGCTGTCTCTGACCTACATTTTATGCATGACTGAATCTGTTTAAATGAATGATTATAATCCATTCCTGGTTATTGACATGTGCAACATGTGACAATGCTGTGCAACGAGGTGAGCTTAGCAGGCTGTGGCTGCTTTCTATGTATGACTTAGAATTTTGCGAAATTTAGTTTGTGGACGCAAATTCTTCTACATCTTTCATCGGATTTCAACCAAACTTCACAGGATTGTTGACCATCATGTCTAGTTATGCATATCGTCTCGCCGGATTGATCGGCTAATTTTTGCTGGAGTTATGCCCCTTTTTGACTTAGAATTTTGCGAAATTTAGTTTGTGGACGCCAATTCTCCTACATCTTTGATCCGATTTCAACCAAACTTCACAGGATTGTTGACCATCATGCGTAGTTGTGCAAATCGTCTCGCCGGAATGATCGGCTAATTTTTGCTGGAGTTTTGCCCTTTTTAACTTAGAATTTTGCGAAATTTAGTTTGTGGATGCCAATTCTCCTACATCTTTGATCCGATTTCAACCAAACTTCACAGGTTTGTTGACCATCATGCGTAGTTGTGCATATCGTCTCGCCGGATTGATCGGCTAATTTTTGCTGGAGTTATGCCCCTTTTTGACTTAGAATTTTGCGAAATTTAGTTTGTGGACGCCAATTCTCCTACATCTTTCATCGGATTTCAACCAAACTTCACAGGATTGTTGACCATCATGTCTAGTTATGCACATCGTCTCGCCGGATTGATCGGCTAATTTTTGGTGGAGTTATGCCCTTTTTGACTTAGAATTTTGAGAAATTTAGTTTGTGGACGCCAATTCTCCTACATCTTTGATCCGATTTCAACCAAACTTCACAGGATTGTTGACTATCATGCGTAGTTGTGCAAATCGTCTCGCCGGATTGATCGGCTAATTTTTGCTGGAGTTATGCCCCTTTTTGACTTAGAATTGTGCGAAATTTAGTTTGTAGACTCCCATTCTCCTACATCTTTGATCTGATTTCAACCAAACTTCACAGGATTGTTGACCATCATGCGTAGTTGTGCATATTGTCTCGCTGGATTTATCAGCTAATTTTTGTGGGAGTTATGCCCCTTTTTGACTTAGAATTTTGCGAAACTAAGTATGTGGACGCCAATTCTCCTACATCTTTGGTCCGATTTCAACCAAACTTCACAGGATTGTTGACCATCATGCGTAGTTATGCATATTGTCACGCCAGATTGATGGGCCTTTTTTAGGGGAGAGTTATGCCCTTTTTGACTGAGAATTTTGCTGAATTAATAAGTTTGTGAATCTAATTCTCCCACATCTTTCAAAAGATTTTAACTTAACTTCACAGGATTGTTGACCATCATGCTTTAGTTGTGCATTTTGTCTAGCTGGAATAAATGGCCACCTGGTGGCAACATAAACTTACTTGTGTTTTATCACTGAAAGAACATTACGTACTGGGGGGGGGGGACATTAGTTTTTGTATCAAAAACACACTTCTAGTTCAATTTTATTTTCTTATTTGACATACAACATATGGTTTGAATGTATTTATTTTATAGTGTTGGTGATCTGTTAACGGAAAAACAAGTTCCCGCACCTGGGAAAAGTCATTTCTATATTATGTGAATTTTTGAAATCCCGGAATTTAACATACGAGTCAATGGGAGGCCGTAAATTTTAACACAATCTCCCTTGGCACAAAGGGAAGGCTGGGATTGGTTTTTATACCCCGCCACACGTAGTGGCGTGGTATTATGTGATACCCTCAGTCGTGTGTCCGTCCGTCCGTCCGTCTGTCCGTCCGTCTGTCCGTCTGTCTGTCCGTCTGTCTGTCTGTCCGTCCATCCGTCCCCCGAAGGCTTCCGACTGATAACTTTTGAACGGAATAACATACAGTCTTCAAACTTGGTATGTAGCTTCTTCACCACAAAACTCAGGTCGAGTTCGAAGATGGGTTCAGAGGTCCAAGGGGTTCTGGAGTTATGCCCCTTGATACTTCGAAATTTTGTGAAACGTGGCGGGGGTATCATGTAATCCACCATCACTATTTTTGGTATTGTAGCCCCGATCGTTTTTGAAAAAGGGCAAAAAGGGCCAAGTTGGGTGTTTTCGTATATTGGGCTGTAGAATATTTATTATTATCATATTTTGATGAGGTTTCTTTCAGAGTGCTCCTTCTTAAATTTCCAATCAGTAATATGAAACGGATTTCACATCGCATGTACCGTTCATGAGATAAATGGGGCCCTGAAAGGGTGAATCTCAGAAATTTTATTTCTTTTATTTTTAGTCCGATTTTGATGCAGTTTTTGCAATGAATTCCTTCTGAAAATTTAAGTAGCACTGCACCATCGGATTTTTTATAACTTTTTTCATTTCTGAGATATGAGGGGCCAAACGGGGCCAAGATTGCAAATATGCTGATTACCTAAAATTTTTATTTATCATTGAATTTCGATGGGATGTTTTTCTTGAGTTTCCTTTTGTTGTCAGCTTTCACCATTGTTGCAACAGATTTGGCGTAGCTCTTATCTTTTTCGAGCAATAAGGGGTCAAAGGGCCCGAAATTGCAGTTTTTAGAAATATGTGAAATCTTTGTTTTTCATCAGATTTTGATGGGATTTTTTATGGATTCGTCTTGTTGTAAGCTTTCTGTAGTATGTCAACAGAATTGGCATAGCTCTTACCATTTCTGAGCTTTAAGGGGTCAAAAGGGCAGAATTGCAATTTTTCTAAATGTGTCCATCAAATTACTGTGTCCACATTCATTTTAAAATACAATTCTTTCAGTGGTTGACATGCTGCGGTCGTATCATGCTGCGCTCGGCGTAGCCCTTTATTAAAAATATATTGATGAAAACAGTAATATTTCAATAATGGTATTGCAAAAATATTTGACTTCAATTTTGGTCAGTTTTCTGAAACTTTTCAAGATATGTTATTTTTTGGAATTCTGCCTAGCAACCATACCATTTTTAATACATTTTGGTGAAAACAGTCATTTTAAATACCTGAATAGCACAAATATTTGATTCCAATAAAGGTAAATTTCCTGAAATTCTTAAAGGCAAGTTATGTTTTGGAAAAGAGAAAATATATAAACATAGTTTTGTCCTGATTATAATGATGCCTTACTGAATCCTATGGAAAACACATTTAAAGATTATCTTATTAGAAATTGCTTAAATAGCAGTCATGAAATTTAATACATATATGTTTAAAGTAGACTTTAATGTTTAGTTGTGCAAGAAGGTCATTTTAAAAATGACTCAGTTGCCATGGAAAGGCAGGAAAATTGAAAATTTTATGCTCCCGCGACGAAAAGTCGGGGGCATATTGTTTTACCCTTGTTTGTCCGTCCATCCGTACGAATGAAAAACACAACAATTCATGTTTTTTAGAAAGTGCAAACAAAATTCCAAATACTTCAAAGGATTCTAACTTACAATAAGTAGATGTGCACACACATCTTTTGGAATATTCAAAATGGCCGCGGTTATGCCATGGAAACTGAAAAAAGGTGGGAAAATTCAAAGTGCATCAAATTTGATGAAACTTGACAAAAAGGACCCATAGAAATGATTTTGGGTCTCAGAATTTTCAAAATGGCTGCTGTTGCCATGGAAACTGGAAAAAGGCGGGTAAATTCAAAGTGCCTAAAAATGGATAAAACTTTACAGGAAGGTTGCCTATCACCCATAGAATTGATTTTCCGGCTCAGAATTTTCCCTATATATATTTTGGAAAAAGGGGAGGCATATTATTGTGTCCATACTTGTACTGTGTCAACACATTTGCACTTGCCATATTGATTCAGGGTTCAATGAGCGGGGGCATAATTGGTTGCCATTCGGCGACAGCTCATTTACAGTACAATTCAAAGACCACATACGCAGTCTTAATCAAACTTTGCAGTCTTATAAATGCAATTGTCTATTTGTTCAAAAAGGTGTAGGAATTTCTAATTGATAATGATGCCAATGAAACAGAAAAAAGGCAAATAAAAAAGATTGACATTATTGGGAAAATAAAAAAGATTGACATTATTGGGAAAACTTATTCCCCACACATATCAAAGAATGCCCATTCTATCTTGTTGCAGGAACATGGAAGCATTGATATTAATGTTTAGTTGTGTAATCAGTCCATGCAGTTTCAAAATGGCACTTTTTCCATTGAAGCAGCAAATTGGAAAATTATATAATAAATAAAATCGATAAAATTTGATGAAGAATTTACCAACTAAAATTGTCATACAATGCTCACCCTATCTCACACTTGGTTATACATTCCAGATTTTACGGCGTTACAAAAAGGACTGTGACTTGTGTAAAAAGCGAATGGAGTTGACATTTTTGTGTGGAATTTAGTGTATTTTAAAAAGAATAAAATGAAAAATAAAATCAAACACCAATGAAAGAGCGAGACAAGAGAATCTCTGACACCTTCGGGTAAGATTCCAATCATCTCGGACTCAGCAAGTTTCATTCGTGACTGGAAATCTTACCCTTGAGTGTCTGAGATTCTTTTATCTTGTACTTTCACTGGTGTTTAAAATTCTTTAAATCTAGTCTCAAAATTTTCAAAACAAAACAAATTACAAAAAGTTTGGGGGAAAATTGTGAAAAGCAGATCTCAAAGAGTGCCCATCCAATCATAATGAAACTCCCCAGGAACATATATACTATTTTCTACATAGTTATGTAAGATTCCAAAATGGCACCCTTGCAATGGCAAAAGAACAATTTGAATATATTGCCAATGAATGAAATTATTATGAGAAAAGTGTATAGCATTATGGAGAATTGGTTTCTAGTCTGGAAAATTTCAAAATGTTGCATTGTATTCATTAATAAGCTCACATCAGTAAATTATTATTGATTCACACTTTGAACAGAATGACTTAGTGATGTTTTGTGAAAGTGAAACACAATGTTATATATTTTTGCAGGTCAATGTGGGAAATGTGCTGGGCAGTGCTTTGGGTACTCTGTATTAGGAACAGTTATTGTACTTATTGGAGGAGTTGTAATTATGAAGTTTGTACTGAAAGGTATTTATAGTGTTATGTAGAAATTTCCTAACAAAACAACAACACATACATTGCAGACTACTGCATCTGAAAGGAAACAAAACTTTGTGAGAAAAATATAATATAAGAATATACGACAGTGAAAAGTACACAAATAATGCAGATGACATTTTGACCATAATCCAGGCTTATGCAGACATTGTCAAGAAGTAAAAATAAAATCAGACAAAAACCGTGTAAAGAGTCAAAGCTACGAACATTTTAAAAAAAATATTAAAGATAGACTTATCATACTTGGCAAGTGTATAGGTCTAGTCTAAAGGAAGATAAATATGCCCAAAAAATTAGGTCAGGTCAAAGTTCAAGGTCACAGAGGTCAAAATCTTAAATTCTATTTTCATATAAATTCGTATGTTTTGTATGAAAGAAAACCAAAATATTAAGATTCTTATTCAAATTTATTTAACTAATAAAATTGGTGCTTGGGGCATATGTAGTATTTCACGAACACATCATGTTTACACTTATGCTTATTATCCCCGCCACAACGCAATGCAGGGATATGGTAATGCCGGGGTTCCTTCCGCTTTGTAAGCGCTTTCGAAAGTGTATTTCTTATGGGATTTGGATAAGAATTATACAGTAGCTTTATTTGAAGGATTCCTGAAGTGAGTTTGAAGACGAGTCCTATTCGAATATTTTTTTAGGAGTTATGCCCCTTATTACTTTGAAATAGACAAAATATAATTGTAAGCAGTCAAGAAAATTTATTTCTCATTGAATTCAGATAATATTTACACAGTAGAATGATTCCTAGGATGCCTGAAGGGAGTTTCAAGATGAATCGTGGTTGAATATGTTTGTAGGAGTTATGCTCCTTTTTAAATTTGAAATTGACAAAATATCCTTGTAAGTGCTCTAGCAAATTTATTTCTTGTGGATTTGGATAATATTTCTACAGTAGCTTTTGATCAAGAATACCTGAATTGAGTTCGAAGATGAAACCTATTCCAATATTTTTGTAGGAGTTATTCCACTTTTTAACTTCGAAAATTGACAAAATATCCTTGTAAGCACTATAGAAAATTTGGATTTGGATAATATTTCTACAGTAGCTTTAGAGCATGAATACCTCAAATGAGTTCCATGACGAGTCCTGGTCTATGTTTTTAGAGTTATTCCCCTTTTTATGCCTCCGAATTTTTAGATCAGAGGGCATATTATTTTGCCCTGTCTGTACGTCTGTGTCTGTATGTGTGTCTGTCTGTCCAGAACTTTAGCAAGGCTCATATCTTTTGAACCAGATATGAAAGACCCTTTATATCTAGTACATGTATTGATCATGTCAAGCTGAACACCATTGTGCAAATTTCACTAAGGTCAGGTCAAAGGTCAAAGAGATCAAAAGGTCAAAATCTAGATTTAGCTATAGCTTGTTAATTGCAATTGCTAGAGGCTTCATATTCTATATTTGAATAGATCTAATAGAGCTTAGTACAAATTTAGCAAAAAGATTAGGATCAGGTCAAAGATCAAGTTCATTGAGTGCAAATTAAAAAAAACTTTAACAAAAACTTTTGCCTATATCTTAACTACAAACCTTCAAATTTGGCCTGTATATTGATCATATACAGCTTAACACCAAATTTTATTAACGTTAGGTCAAAGATCAAGGTCACAGAGGTCAAAAAGTCAAAATCTAGATTTTGCTTTTAGCTCAATAATTACAATTGCAAGAGTCTTGATATTCTATATGTGAATAGATCTAATAGAACTAGTACAGATGTCTACTTAACCTCAATTCCTGGTATATATTTCCTTTTTTAGCTCACCTGAGCCAAAGGGTCAGTGTGAGCTTTGTATTCATTTTGCATCAGTGTGTCATCCGATGTTAACTTTTCACATTTTCATCTCTCCCCTGAAACCACTGAAGCAAATTCAACTAAGCTTTACAGGAATGATGTATGAATGGTCCTTCAGAATGGTTACTCATTTCATTGTAATCTGACAAAAATCATGACCGCTAGAGCGGAACTGAACCCTATTTGAAAAATCACATTTTTCATCTCCTCTGAAACCACTGAAGCAAATTCAACCATACTTTACAGGAATGATATATTGAAGGATTGCTTATTTTGTTCTGATCTGACAAAAATATCGCCCCTAGCATGGAACTGAGGTTCAACCGAACTTTTTGCGCCTGTCCCAAGTCAGGAATATGTTGGTGATTTGCTTGTCCGTGTCTTCTTATAAAATTTTAGTTTCTTGATATTTGGGTTATTGGATGTGGTTTGTTTCCATTGATTTATCCACTTTTTTACCCTTTTGGGGCCATTTAGGGCTTGCTATATGGTGTGAGGTTCCTCACTGTGTTGAAGACCGTACGGTGACCCCTAGATGCATTGTTTTGGGTCGTTTTAACCTGGATATGGGATGTTGTCTCCTTGACATTTACCCAACTTCCTTTCTTTTTCATAAGAATTATGAACGGGAGGTCCTTTACAAAGATTGCTCATTTCATTCTGTTCAGACAAAAAAAATGGCTGCAAGCACGGAACTTAGGTTTAACAATCGACCCTACGGGAAAAATCGCATTTTCATCTTCTCTTCTGAAACTGCTGAAGCAAATTTAACCAAACTTTACAGGAATGATGTATGGCAGATCCTTTACAAAGAGTACTCATTTTTATCTGATCCAACAAAAAGCATGGCGGCCAACGCGGAACCTAGGTTTAATGTTGAACCCTGTGGGAAAAATAACATTTTCATCTCCTTTTCACCACTGATGCAAATTCAACCAAACTTTACAAGAAAGATTAATGGAAGGTACTTTGTAAAGTTCCAATCTGATATATGTAGTTTTATGGTATATCATAACATTTTTGTGGAGGAAATTTTCGTCAATACATCGGATTGTAATAAGAAATAGAACCTTTTTTTGAAGGCGGATGTGGAACTGCCATCATCCAGAATGGGTTACATGAGAGCTCATATGATAAATAAATGCTGAAATTTCTCTTATTTTTGCAAATAAAAAAAACCAACAAGTAAGCCTTTTTATTAGCGTGTTTACGTGAAGTGTGCAAGAAAAAAAAAATGTGACAACTATTAAATATATTTTTCATTGATTTCAGTTGTTGCTCTGTAAAAATATTTTAATATCCCCTTTTATTTTCCTGGCGGAAACTCCTATTAATGTGTGAAGCGTTTTCAATATTTATTGATTGTTTAAATTTTTTTCATAAGACCTTCCTTAGTGCAAAAACAATAGTCTGAAAGTCCAACCAGACATGTAGCGTCAATAAAACTAAACATAGGTAATCAACGATTACAGAGTTCGCCTCGTTATGGCACTTTGTCACAGTAACAAAATCTTGACTGGATGTTGACATCACATTTGCATGCCTAAGCAAGGTTACATGATCCTACCATGTATAGTGACTGAGATCTGAACTTGCCTGAAAACTTGGACATAAATCACTCATGCGTAAAACATAAGTCAAAGTGACCTACTTTTGCCTGGATGCTGATCCTACCATGTAAAGTGACTGAGATGTGAACTTATCCAAAAACTTGGATGTAAATCAATCAAGCGGAAAATATAGGTCAAAGTTGACTAATTTTGTCTGGATGCTGATCTACCATCAGAGTTATATGCATATGCCAGGTTACACGATTGTACCATGTAAAGTGACTAAGACCTGAACTCGTCCTAAAACTTGAATGTAAATCAATCAATTATAAAATATAGGTCAAGGTGTCCTAATTTTGCCTGGATGCTGACCAACCATCAGAGATGTATGCATATGCAAGGTTACATGATCCTACCATGTGTAGTGACTAAGATCTGAACTCGTCCGAAAACTTGAATGTAAATCAATGAAGCGTAAAATATAGGTCAAAGTGACCTAATTTTGCCTGGATGCTGATACACCATCAGAGTTGCATGCATATGGAAGATTACATGATCCTACCATGTATAGTGACTGAGATCTGAACTCGTCCGAAAACTTGAATGTAAATCAATCGAGCGTAAAATATAGGTCAAATGAACTTAATTTTGCCTGGATGCTGACCTTCCATCAGAGATGCATGCATATGCAAGGTTACATGATCCTGCCATGTATAGTGACTGAGATCTGAACTGGGACGTAAACTTGAATGTTAGTCGTTCAAGCGGAAAATATAGATCAAAGTGACCTAATTTTGGCTGGATGCTGACCTACCATCAGAGATGCATACATATGCAAGGTTACATGATCCTACCATGTATAGTGACTGAGATCTGAACTCGGACGTAAACTTGAATGTAAGTCGTTCAAGCGGAAAATATAGGTCAGAGAGACCCAATTGTCTTGGAGGCTGTGGGGTAGCCCACGATGCACCTGCATACAAAGTTTGATGATCCTACCATGCATAGTTGCAGAGATATATGCCCAAATGCGGACGCGGACGTAGACGTAGACGTAGACGTAGACGCGGACGCGGACGCCGGGGGTACTCCAATAGTCCCCCTCAACTTCGTTGAGGCGAACTAAAAATAGAAACATAACGTCAATATGCTCAGGGACTATCCCTGATTTACTAAAAATAGAAACATAGCGTCAATATACCTAAAATTAGAAAAACGCTGAAATATACTCAATATTCTTAAAATCACGTGAGCATATTAGCCAATGAGATTAATAGGAACGTATACCATATGTAATATTATCAAATATTCACTTCTTTTATTCAAAGTCAATGACCCAAGACCTTGAGGTCATATCATCTGTTTGCTTCTTAAATGTTGCAGTTCATATCATGGTGTATCTTTAACCTCCTTCAAGGTAAACTACCTTCAACTGAAACCTTAACCTGTAATGCAATATCAAATATTCACTCCTAATATTCATAGTCAATAATCTATGACCTTGAAGTTATACCATCTGTTTGCTTCCAAAATTTTGCAGTTCATGTCATGGTCTATCTGTATATGTTACAGTACAAATTGGAATCCAGGAGGATCCGGAATCCTCTTAGTACAAATTAGAATTCTAATTTCTACTGGGACAAATTAGCATTCTGATTTGTACTGGATGTAATCCAGTACAAATTTGAATTCCAATATTTACTGGGACAAATTAGAATTATGATTTGTACTGGATTAAATCCAGTATAAATTGGAATTCTAATTTCTCCTAGGAGATATCCTGATTTATACTAGTAGGATTCTGGATCCTACTAATTAAAATCCATAGAAACGGTGGTAGAGAAGGAAAATATTATTAGTTATATGTCCCTTCCACTGTTTTGGTGATCATTAATTACAGGATTAATTTCGATTAATTTTAATCAACATCTTTGAGTTAATGGTCTTCCAAATGTTTAGATTTTTCTACTGAAGAGATGAGACATAATTTGACGAAATGGCCATATGCAGAAATTAAATTCACAATAATTACATTTCATGAATATTCATTTGAATTTCGTCAGTTTGATAGGTGAATGTCAATCACGTGGCATATCAATATGAAGTTGCAATTCCCATGAAACACATTTGACCACGTGTTCACGTGGCGGATAGATTTGTAAAAATAGAATCCCAATGTACATGATGTACTTCCCTGTAAATAAAGTTGTTTTTTATATTTCGGGTTTAAAATGTAATTATAAGAATTGAATGCATTATTTTGAAGTTTCATAGGGACTATGAAAGGGTTGGCCGGGCGCATATTTTCAACATGAAGCGCTACCGCGCTTCATTAAAAATGTGCTTCGGTCAACCCTTTCATATCCCAATGAAACTTCAAAATAATGCATTCAATTCTTAAGTACTTTCGGTAATTAGTTATTCGAAAGAATAGTATCAATTGTCTTATAATTGTATGAAAGATATAGATGATTTGCTTCAAACTCTTAAACCTTTGAGCACAATTCAAACTTTTGATCACTAGTTTTCATAAGTTAACTGTAAATATTGAAGAACAAATATAGGTATTTAACAGAAAAAAAATATTGGAATATGGTTTTTTTTTCTAAATATAGCATACTTAAAAACTACTATTCTGATCTTGTTTATATGAGACATATGAGAAGTTTTTGCTTCCCAGGTTTAAATACAGTAAATCATGTTACTAATCCTGAAATTTCACACATTGTCATGTTAAAAAAATCGTTCATTGGAAGATGGTAGTATAACAGCAACAGATTGTAATTACTTTGGCAAATGTAATACTATGTGATGGCCATGCCTTAAATCGAAAATTCCCTGCCCTACCAAATGTCAATTAAATCCAGTACAAATCTGAATTCTAATTTGTCCCAGTAGAAATTAGAAATCCAATTTGTACTACTGGATTCCCCTTTGTACTGTAACATATACAAAGTTTCAACAAGATATCAAAGCTCCTTCAAGGTAAACTTACCTTCAACCTTAACCTTAATTTGTAGTACAATATCAAATATTCACTCCTAATATTCAAAGTCAATGAGCCATGACCTTGAGGTCATAGCATCTGTTTGATTCCAAATTGTTGTAGTTCATGTCATGGGGTATATGCAAGCGAAGTTTCATCAAGATACCAAACGATCTTCAAGGTAAACTACCTTCAACCTAAACCTTAACCTGAGTATTACAGACGTACGTACGTATGTACGGACAACGTACCCAAAAACTATATACCCCTCCTACTTCGTAGGCAGGGCATAAAAATTAATGGCAAAAATGTTCAGCATGTCAAGATCTACCAACATGGAAATTTTGAAGAAAATCAAAATATTCATATAGGAGTAATTGTCCTTCATTGGTCAAATTTTTCGTTATTTTATACTGACTTATATCTCAAAAACGCTTTGCTATAGAGATCAAGTTTAAATTGCGAAAAATCTTCAGCATGTCACTTTTGTTTATTGAACATGATCAAGTTTTCCAAACCCTTCCAAGATGGCCACCAGCGGGGAACTTAGTCCACCGTTCATTTTTTCAGATCTCATTCTGAAAAACTATAAGGCCAATTGGAAGCAACTTTGGTCACAGTAGTCTTTAGTTGGCCCCTTTGAAAAATTTTTCCGTCAAGTTGGTATCACATCCAAGATTGCCACCAGCGGTGAACATAGTTTAATATTTGATACTATGGGAAAGTATTCGAAGATTTTCTCCTCTGAAACAGGAACAGCATTTTTATCAAAACTTTGTCACAATAGTCCTTGGTTGGTCCCCTTTAAAAAATATGTTTGGGAAGTCTGCACTTCATCCAAGATGGCCGCCAGAAGGTAACTTAAGTTTTAAATTGTACCCTATAGTAGAACACATTCTTAGATGATATACTCATAAACTACTAGCCAATTGGAACCAAACTTGGACTCATTAGTCCTTAGTTGGCCCTCTTTGAAAAATGTCCGGCAAGTCTGTATCCAATCCAAGATGGCCCCCAGTGGGGAACATAGTTTAACATTGGCTCTATGGGAAAGCATTCAATAATTTTCTACTCAGAAAAAACAATTCCAATTTATCAAAACTTGGTCACAATAGTCCTTAGTTGGTCCCCTTTAAAAAATATGTTTGGCAAGTTCGAATTTCATCCAAGATGGCTGCCAGCAGGGAACTTAGTTTGACATTCTACCCTATAGGAAAACATATTCAAATGTCTTCTCCTCTGAAACAATTAGACCAATTGGAACCAATTTTGGTCACAATAGTCCGTAGTTGGTCCTCCTTTGAAAAATGTTTCTGCAAGTCTGTATCACATCCAAAAATGGCAGCAATTGAAGAGCATAGTTTAATATTTGACCTTTTGGGATAGCTTTCTAAGATGTTTTCATCTGAAACAACAAAGCCAATTGGATCTAAACTTGGTCACACTGTTTCATAGGTGGTCCCCTTAAAAAATGCCCATCAAGTCTCACACCGGGTATTCTAATACACGGAACCGGAGCTGGCACAACGAACGCGGCGCCGAAAAATAAACAATGATTAAGGTAGGTCGAGGTATTTTCTCCGATAAAGAAAAGGCGATACTTATTATTTAAGGCATACGATCATTCCTCATATATTTATGCATTCACGGTAGAAAACGCGATGTAAAACAGTATATATTTATTTAAAAAACGAAAATGAAGTGTGTACTTTTCAGATTGTTTCAGGTTTTGAACTTACCTGGACATGTATTTTGATGTTAGAAAAAGAATTCAAATAACAAAATGCACCTGACTCTTTGCAAATATGTCCTGCAACTTGTGTCAAAAGCACACACTAAGTCATTCACGCAATGACGGGTACGATGGCAATATTCATGTATGGGGTGTCAAAATATGGACACAACGAAACGCGGGCAAATATCAAAAACGGACAAACCGAAAACGGGTAAAAATAGCATTATGACAGTCATATTAAATCAGTATTTGTCGTTTATTTTTCGTTATTTTGTAATGGAATGACTGTTGGAATTTCACGAAAGCGCTTGTCATGCAATATCAGCTAATTTTAAACACTTGTTGAATGTTTCCAGACTTTGATATGTTTAGTACATGCTTATCTAAAATTGAATAAAATGAGCTTGTACACTAGACAAAACGTTCTACATGTAAGCTATACTTACAGCACTTCTATTCCGTGACAGCGCAACAGGTTTAGTTATTTCAGTACCAACCTGGTTTATTTTCAAATGAGCGCTAATGATTTGGACGATTCGCCACATAAATATCAAACTGCATGACAAAATGAAATGTAACAAAATATTTTCTATCGAATGTTTTAGAACAATATTTGTTACCCCATCTCCAACCTCTATTTGCCGGCCATCCCCATATCTTTGTAAACCCTTAAAAATAACAAAAACCAACCAACGTAAATATGAAAAGATTACCAACCTAAAGTAGTGAGACCAACATTGGCGGATCCAAGGGGGGTTCCGGGGTTGGAACCCCCCCTTTTTCTGACAATCACGTATTTTTCAATGAATATCCTGATGTTTTACTAAGAAATACCCCAAAAATTTTCGCGCCTCGCTCCGCTCAGCGAAATTTTCATTCACTTTTGAATCGGAACCCCCCTTTTTGAATTCCCTGGATCCGCGCCTGGACCAACTAAAGAAAACTAAGGTAAAAAATATTGGTTTATGCAATTTTTTAAATTCAAGACAAATATAGAAGATAACAATCATGGATCGTATTGCAAGGCAATACCGAGTCCCCTATCGGTAGAACAAGGCGTTCTTACACCAGCAAAAATAGTAAAATAAGTTTTCCGAGTCAAAGTTGAAAAATCAATGGACCAGAACCAAGCTCGATCTTGAATTTGTAACTTTAGGAGGTAGACTCACTTACCAAATGTGAGATCAATAACTAGAATGATTTAGTAAAAAGTGAGAAAACTGATGGCCAAAAACTCCATCAAAAATTAGTGAACTCACATGTTACACTCACATACAAAATATTACATCAATGATTAGAAAAAAGTGCCGAAAACTTTCGGCTATCGCCGGTAGGGATTAATCGGCAATTTATTCGTATTACTTTTGCGCGCTAAATCACCCTCTCAGTTTCCCTTCTTTTTTCCAGTTCTCTTTCAACATCTTTTAAAGAAATCTGATGAGCCATTGATATTTTATATATAAAAAATCATTTAATAATTTATATTCTAGGGAAAAAGTAAGGGAGATAAATTTTCTCATTGTGTCACACCCAAAGTACACTGAAAACCTTAAAAAAACATTCTCATGGCTTATTCGATAGTTTGTATTTCTATGCAAATGAACAATTACATTATATATATACCATTATCCCGGCACCTGAATTGGTTTTCAATGGCGCAAGCTACAGAGTTGCAGGGTAGTCAGGTCATAATACGGAAAGCCTTACGGCAAACCTGTGTGGAGAAACGCTACGCTTCATGCAGTATAAAGCCCTTCTATTTTTTTTTAAGGAGAGCAGAGTCACTGGGTCTCGTATTGAAGGCTAAATTTCCTGCCCCTACCCATTTCTTCCCTTTTCAGTGGCAATCAAAACTCTATGACCCGGTTGTCCCTGCCACCTTTATTTTTTTCTCCTTTTACTATTATATATTTTTTAATTGATCCTGATAAAACTGAAATATTGCCCAGTCTAACTAATCATTCATATACCATTAATATAGTTGGTATAAGTCCTGCTATCCCGAGTTTCGATACACAAGTAGTTGTTTACGTTTGTCTTTCATTCGTGTTCCCTTGTGGATTGTGGCCTGTAACTGTAATTTTCGGCATTTGTATGTGTAATCCTCACTAGCTTAATTGTATTAATAATCCATTTGNGAAATTTTGTCAGAAGCTTTTTGTAGGCATGCCATATTGTGGGACACATTTTAAGACTTGTAGGGTACTACATTTTGTTTACCAACTTTGTCAGGTTATTAGAGACTGGAAGATGAGAGCGGGGGTATTTACTAGTGAGCATTTGCTCACAGATCCCTTGTTTTTATCTTATTTTATTCTTTTTGCTCCAGTTGGAACATCCCATACACATATCAAATATTTACACGGTCGAATATTCAAATGATCAAAGTCCGGGTTGTTTAAATTTAGTCTTGAGGTGTTTTGCAGGCCCTTAGCTTGATGTTTAAAATAAAATCAAGGGATATTCCAGGTTCCCAGCTTGCGTGGCAACGATTTTGAAATATTTTACAATCTTACCACTAAGAAACATGTGAAATATGAAAACTTTTTTATTAGTTGTAAAATGAAATCAAATATTCTGATTATGTTACCTATCAATGAAAAGCATTGTTATATGGAAAACAATCGTGAAATGATTTGTCACTAACCATTCAAAATATGTAGGTTTAAAAAACTTTTTAGACGAATAGACAGACACCCAGATATTATATATGACCATTTTCGTTACATTAGGACATAAAAATGTAAAACTTAATCTTATTAGTAATCTCTAATATATGTTAAGACCTCCGCGTTCGTGATGCCCATTTTTTGTCTATAGCCCGCGTTCCGTTTGCCATTTGCCCGCGTTTCGTTGCGGCCAAATTTTGATACCCCATAAATGAATATTGCCATCGTTCCCGTCATTGCGTGAATGACTTAGTGCGTGATTTTGACACAAGTTGCAGGACATATTTGCAAAGAGTCAGGTGCATTTTGTTGTGTCGCCTGCGTTCACGCAGTGGCGACATAGGGATCACTATCCGTCGTCTTGCGTCGTCGGCGTCGTCGTCCGCGTCGGCGTCACAAAAATTTCTGTCACATTTTTCTCAGGAACTACATATCCCAGCTTTCTGCAATTTGGCATGGAGTATCAGTATGGGGAACTGTACCGTGTAATAGAGTTTTGGATCCATCGCATGCCCACTTCCTGTTTGACGGAACTTGGCATGTTTTTCACTTCTTGAAAATTTCTGTCACACTTTTCTCAGGAACTACATATCCCAGCCTTTTCCAATTTGGCATAGAGCATCAGTAAGGGGAACTATACCATGTAAGAGAGTTTTGGATCCATCGCATGCCCACTTCCTGTTTGACGGAACTTGGCATGTTTTTCACTTCTTGAAAATTTCTGTCACACTTTTCTCAGGAACTACATATCCCAGCCTTTTGCAATTTGGCATGGAGTATCAGT